>ML800131.1:218226-232913 GCA_009831015.1 Picea engelmannii
TAGAAATCGTGTATTACTGTATATCTGTGTTTATGGTTTCATCTCTGATACATTTCTGTTATATTATTGAATATCTGCAATATCTCTGTGCATTTCTTTATTATATCTCCACTCTCATTTCGTGCCGAAAATAATCCGGATCAGCACCTCTTTATTTTTACACAAGATTGAGGAGGATAACATATGCTTGAAATGTAAGCTCATCCTTCAGATGAGTCCCTCAAATTATGTTTAATGAACCCTAAGAAGGAGTGGTTCGGTCCCATATGGGTCTTTCGATGTTTGTTTAATGAGTCCAAGGATAGACAACTAGGGGGTTTTTCATATTTTGAGAGTATGAAAAACACTTAAAGAGAACTCTCTCAGTTCCTTTTTTGTAAAGTAGTCTAATGAGACCGAAAAAGAGATAAAATATCACTCAACTGATGTTTTCTTGAAATACTTTAATGAGCGTGAAAATAACAAGGTCGCTAGAAAATCTTTTCATGTTTAGAGAACCTAAAAAGAGCTTAAAGGGAACTCCAGTGGTTTCCTTTTTCGTATAACCTTTACGAGTCCGAAAAAGTGATAAAAGTATACTTAGTTACATTCTCATTGATTTACGAGCATGAGGAAGAAAAAATAATAATCTCAGTAACTTATTCTCATGTATTTACAAGCATGAGAAAGAACAAAGACTGAGCTCGGGATTGTTTTCATTTTTACGCAAGCTTTAAAATAAAACAAAACTATGCTTGGGATAGATTTTATTTTTACACAATCTTAAAAACTAATCAAAACTATGCTTGAACCTGGTTTCATTTTTACACAAGCTTGAACCAACAAAAACCTATTCTTGAGGTAGGTGGTTTCATTTTTACACAATCTTGAACCAAAGTAAAAACTATGCTTGAACTTCCCAACGCATTATCCAAGGATGGTTGGTACTTAGTCCCCATCTTAAGAAGCTAGTGGCTCAACTTCAGCATAAAGTCCAGAGGCTGAGGAAAATTCCCCCCAAGCTTCGTTTCATCCAACGACAAAGGATAATGAAATGAAGCTTCAAATACTAGACGAAGGACTTGATCCAAATAGAGAGGGGGAAAAACTATTTCATTTTTTAACGAGCTTGACATAGAAACAAGAACTATGCTTGTAACCTCTATTTCATTTTTTAACGAGGTTTCCACAGAGACGAAAAAACTGTCCTCGTAACTGGTTTCATTTTTTAACGAGCTTGAAATCAGAAAACAATGCTCAACACTCTTCTTGATCGCGGCTTCCAAGAGGACAATGCTATGGAAGGACACCATGTCAAAGGAAAAAACTTGGTCATGGATTCAAAGAGATCTTCACTCGACAGAAGAAACACACTCTGGAAGGACACCATGTCGAGGGTCACGATTGGGGTAAGGAGATCAAGCTCTAAAATCTTGATCAAAGAGATCACCATGTCAACTACTGGATCTAAATCATCAGAAGTTGAAGTCATGGGAGACAATGCCACATAATTTACATGTGGCAGGGACGATACCATATGCATATAAGAACCATTTAGGGAGGCAATCCAGTTAGGACCGATGAATGAAATTTGATCAATAGTCACAATTCTTCCATCATGAGGGAAATATATTACACAAAAAAGAGTGGACACAATAGCTTTCATGGCATAGACACAATCCCGCCCAAGGATTAAAGCGAAATCCAAAGGGTCTTGGACTACCATGACGTCAATAAAGACAATTTTCCCTCCTAAAGTTACATGAAATTGAGGAAGGGTCCCTAAAGGTTGACTAGTTCTTTTGTTAAAAGCTAATAGATTCTATATAACCGGGGCAAGCTGAGGACAACCCAAAGCTTGCCAAGAAAAAGATTAAAAAATACTAATAGATGCACCTTCATCTATCAATGTTTTATGAACGTCCCAACCACAAACCTGTGTTGTAATCTGGAAAGGAATGTGAGAGGGAAGATGAGGTCTAGTTAGCACACCCCAATTAAAAAGGATGGCCTCATTACTTGGAGGAGGTTGCACAGGAGAAGGAGGAATACCCCCCTGTTATGGTAGAGTCTGTATCAACAAGAAAAACATGGGAAGTATTGGGTTTTCTCTCTAGCCGGAGAGTAGGATCGACCGATGATGAGATCATATCAACCACTTGGGTTGCATTCTCCAAGGGGAGAATGGGGTCGACAGGTGGAAATGGATCGACCACTTGGGTGACACTCTCTAGTAGTAGAGTGGGATCGATCGAGGATGGGATTGAATTGACCACTTTGTCAACTGGTTCAACTAAGGACGTAACCAGATTGATGACATGATCAACTAGATTGACCGATAGAGGCACCAGATTAATTATTCCATCAAATACAAGTGGGTCGAGAGTAAGCTTGCGATAAGAAGCTGGAATTTGAGGCTATGAAACAGTCATGTCTTCCAGGAATTTTGAGGCTTCGTCCATACGAGGGAAAAGGTGATTTAGATGACTCCCTTTGCATAACATGCATGATAACTTCACTCTAATTTTGTTCTTCCCAACTATATCATGACTAGTTGATGGGAGGTCATCAACATGTTGTTTAGAAGTAGATGACATGGATTGGAAAGGAGTTGTAGACCATGTTTCTATGACCTTGTATAGACCAGGGAAATCCTTAAGAAGATGGTTACCCTTACAAAGCCTGCAAGGGTACTTGGGCTTACAGGTTGTTTGGGTGATCATGCCATTATCAACACTCCCAGCATGAGTAAAATTAACTGGTTGTTTTCCAACATCTTTCACAATGGTTGTAGGTTTTGACCCTTGTTTATCTTTCTTCTTCTTAATCTTTATTTTCTTCTTCTTCTTAGTCACCTGGTTACTAGCTTCAGAACATTCACTCAACAAAGAAGATGAAATGGAAGAAGACCTTGCAAGCGAAGAAGGTGAAGAAGACTTTACTAGTGAAGAAGGTGAAGGATCAAAATGAGGTTGATTCTCTTGGGGGGGAGTGCTTACAGCCGAAGCATTAACTGCATTCGTGATTACCTGAGTGGAAAAAAACCATACCGATAATCCAATTGTGAGACCTGGAAGGCTCAAAGTAGCAATTTAAGGAGGACCAATGTTTCCATAAGAAGGAAAAACAAAAGGTTCCCCTGGTAAAGGGGTTCCTTCATTGGTCATTCTGGGAATTGACACCATAAAATAAATATCCAATCTAGAGTCTGCTAGGGAAAACAAACAGCACATGCTAAAAATCTAGTAAGCAAGAACGCAAAAAAAGCCTTCTCACAATGAGAACACTAGTTGGTGATGAAATCCAACGTCCCAGGAACAATGTAAGAAAGGGTTGAGATAGAGTAGGTGAAAAAGTTATGTTGATGACCTGTTGAACGAACTTATGCCTTGATGCAAGATCCCACACATAATCATGGGTATACCCTCCAAGTTACCTGACTGAGTTTGGTCAACGTCGATTCCAGGTACCATGAATAATTTCCCCTCCACATTCACCTCGTGTAAAGAACCTATAGAGATATGCCACTAAGGTTACCAATTAGTACAGTAATTCCTGGGGAAATAGTCGACAATCCGATCCATGCGCAAAGGCAAGGTATCTAGTCTGAAATCAACTTGAAAGGCTTCCACTCATAATTGTGCGTATACCTTCAAGCGACCCCCATAATATGCGCAATCTCTACACCAAGACCAAAAAAGCAGGGTGAGTAACTTTGTCAGTCTTAATGCGACCTCGTGATTGGCCCTTGTGTGAGAAGGGCTTCTTAGGAAAAAATGTAGTAAGTGAATTTAACTCTCTCTATCACAATATACTATGTTTGTTTGTAGCTTTGGAAAGTTATATTTCACACCTATTCCAAATCCCTAGAACTAATATAATGTAGGTTTGCTACCAGAAAATATAAAAATCTGCAATCAATTTTTATAGGCACTTTATTTTTAAGGTTGTTGTTACTCAAAAGGAAGATAGGATGGACAATATGGTGTTTTGACCGACTCAAAAGTTATGCAAAGAGATGAAGATGCAATTTTTTCATTTCGATGAAAGCTATGCTACGAGAAGGAGAAAACATTTATCATTCCCATATGCACAATGTCCCAAAATTTTAAAACTCATCAATATCAATATCTTCAAGAAATAATTCAAAGAGACTATATACCAATACACGATTCATAGCCCCCTTCGGCTATGAGGGGGAAAAGTTTTCATAATTTAAGACCAAAAAATGCCAAGAATCATGAAATTTCGCTACTTCAAATGCAAGGATGCCCCAAATCTAATATAAAGCAATAAATTAAATCTTTTTGTTTCAAATATTTCACTAAAAGAAATAATGAACTTTCTTAAAACAAAGAAACCCAAACTAAAAGTTTTCTTTTAAGGAGAACTATTTAGAAGAAATCTGATCTTTCCCTAAGCAATTCGAAAGAAAACACATGCTTTGTAATTGAAAGACACTCAAAGTAAGAGACTAATCCTTCAAAACCAAACAAAGTAGAGATGGCTAAAAGAAACTCAAAGAATGTCAAGCAAACTGTAAACAGAGCAATATAGGCTCCAAAAGTTCAATCCAGCTGATCAAAACAAAACTAGGCATCAAAATATAATAAGACCCAATCCAAAAACATTTTTACAAACAAGTTCACAAGTCAATTGTATATTACAGTGCGAAAATCAACAGTTTGCGTAGGCTAGCAATGGGTAGGGCGCGGAAATGTCGCACTGGTTTAAACAGTGAGGTACGAAAATCAATGTTTTTCCCAGGCTATATACAGGTGAAGTGTGGGAATGTTTGTAATCAAAAGGATTTTGGAAAAGGGACAAATATTCTAAGTGAACTTTCAGATACAAAGAGTCTGAAAGGATCTCCCAAAGACTCAGAAACTAGAAAACAAGAAATCAAAGAAAAGGAAACTAGACTAACTAGGAAACAGATCACTCCCCAGTGGAGTCACCGATTTTGTTATCGGATATATCAGTAGGTGCAGACACTAACTGATCTCCCTAGATCCACCTAGATCTAGAACAAAACATACCAGAATATGATGCTTTCCTTAAGTTTTCGATATTGAACTTACTAACTAAAGAGGGACAGGTGACATACTGTTTAAACGTCGCTTCCTCTTGCCATCACCATCCTAGCTCCATTCCAACACTCATACAATGATGAACCTTCAAAATAATGCAACCAACCAAAGTGATAGTAATAGCATCAACTCAATATAAACCTATGTATCTGATCAAGGAATCATACAATAAAACACAACAAGTTTTATAGGAAAGAATCAAATTACTATAATATATTAAATGTGAAAGAGAGATTACAACCATGGCCTTGATGTTGTAAGGTCCCTTCCAACTTTCCTTCATTCCCCACACACTTCCACTCAAAGAATTCTGAGAGTATAGATCTGATAATATTCACAAGCTATCTTGACGAAGGAAAAACTCAAAGCCACTCTAACCAAGCTAATAATTCAAAGCCAAATCCAAGTTATCCCTTCTCCATGAGAGCTCCTCTCCTTTTATAAGATGAAGAGGATAAGGTGAGGAGGTTAGGATGATCCCACTAAATAATGAAAAAGAGTAAGGTCCAAACCATTCGGATGCCACCTCACCATGGAAGTTTCTCCTTCTAGAAGATTCAAGAAAATGCTCATTTTCCCACGTGAAAGCATTCTCGCACCTTGCCTATAGAGAAGACTGTGAACCCCTCACAACCTAGCTATGATGTAGCCTACAAGAATCAAGAATTCTCACACCCTAGCTATAATGCAACATGTGAACTTCCTTTTTTATAGGGTTTTTACAAAGGAAAATTCAACTTCATTTCTCAGGAAAAGTTCTTCTCCCTTCATTCTTCAGGAATTCAGGCCACTAACCCCTCCAAAGGAAACAGATAGGTTTACATCATTAACGGTCATAGGGATGACGAAAATAATGTGTAACAATAGGATTTCCTCAATCTCCTCCATAGTCCTGGATCCTCTACCTCTTCTTCATAGCCTGCCAATCCCTCCCTCACAACTACGACTCTATTCTTGGTATTCATATTATATTGGTAGGGTAATCCACTACACATTCTTCTAGATGTTTCCATGATCCTCTTGATCTAGTATTCATCCACCATGATTGGGTCCAAGGCCTCCTCCTTCTTTCCTTTATCCATTTCTCCTTCTCTTGTCAGTGCTTCCCCCCTTCCTCCATGCATGAAGGGAAGTTTAGCTATCTGACTCCATTGTCATTACACCTTTTTTATATAGTAATATCTTAATAGAAGTATATAATGATCTTATATACCTACCTCGGGGTCCTTTTAAAACTCTTGTTCTATCGCACTGTAAGACTTCGTTGTATCTACTGCAAATTATGTGATAAATCCTGCAAGAATGATGTCTAACCAGAACTCTTATGCACACGTAAACTTATTATCAACTCGTTGTAACTGTGCTATATCTATAGGAATCTAGTCTAGTTGTCAGATCTGATTTTTAGGATGGTTGTCTTTCAACCTTTTTATACACTCCTCAAACACATGTGGGAAATAAATAAAAAATACTTCATGCAATTCGTTGAATACGTACTTGTCGAGATATTTATGCCGTGTCAACTTCATGTTTTTGTTATATTTCTGTGCAAACTCCAGCTCTTTTGTTTTCAACCAGCTCTCTATCTCTGCCTTCATCGGATTCCATGGTCTCAACATCCCCTTTTAGGTTCTCATTCTCTCAACATATTGTTGTCCGATTTGGCATTCTTTTGACACGTCTTCCGAAAATCTCATATACTCAATCCCATCATGTTCCAACCAACTAGCAACAAAACCATTTTTTGGTTTTTATATTCTTCTATACTCTTCTACTTAGGATTCTTTATCAATTATCCTAGTCCTATCTTTATTTGATAGATTGATCTTAGTTCAAGTTTGATTGATCCTAGTTTAGATTTGGGCACAAAGTTTTTATTGCTCATTTTACCAAAAACAAAATTCCTTGTTAAAGAATTGCAAAAACTAAGTTTGAGGGAATGAATTGAAAAAAATAAGTTTGAGGCACTGAATTGCTTAAAATTCGGTGAAGAATACTTGGATCTATAGATTCCATGGATCACCAAATTCCAGCCAAAAAAAATACAAAAAATCCCAAAAAGTAGAACGTTTAGCCAACGCCTTTTTAAAATAAACGATTAATTAAAAATATGATTAATCTCTTTCCTGGTGATTTGTAGGTTAGTGAGAACCAGTGTTTCGATAATATTCATCGACTACGACTCTGAGATCAACATTGACATACAATCAAAGATTAGTGTGTGATGCAGTGGCATGCATGAATTCCTAAGCGCATGTGTAAGTCATCTTTCTAACAATGGATGCGTAAGTTATCTATATATGAACTAAACTTTCTCTTTTCTCCTCTAAATTATCTAAGCTTTTTTTTAAGTGATAGATTGAAATATATATATATATATATATATATATATATATATATATATATAATGTTTTTTTAAGTGATATATATGAACTAAACTTTCTCTTTTCTCCATAAATTTTTCTCTAAATTAGCTAAGTTTTTTTTAAGTAAATAAAAAAGTGAGTAAGTATCTATTTATATGTATAGGTAAGTAAGTATCTATTTAGAAGTTTGTTTCCAAATTGTTAAGATTTTTTTAAGCAATAGAATGAACTTTATTTTATTTTATAAAAAAACATAAAAAACATGTTTATATATATATATATATATATATATATATATATATATATATATATATATATATATATATATATATATATATATATATATATATATATATATATTTGCCTTTTCTTCTTGGCTAACAATCATTACTCATAAACATTCAAGTTAAATCTAATTGACTATATATACAGTTAATGTTATGCATTTTAGGTTATATGGTGAAATAAATTGCATTAAATAAAATTATATTGTTAATATTTATAAGAGTTAGTTTAATTGAAACACCTTCTATTCATAAATTCTAAAACATGAGATAATCTTACAAATTTTTATATATACATAGATCTCAATTTAAAACTGTTTCCATTCTTAAACTTCCAAGTCATCAAAACTATCCTTCTTAAGGTTCAATAAACCAATTAGTCTCAATGGTAAATTAATCACCATTATCATTATCGATAACAAGAATTGATTTATAAAAAGAAAAAAAAATAATATATATATATATATTTATGAAAATTGATTTATAAGAAAAAAAGATAACATTCCTACTACATGGATTAGATGATAAGGAGTGCCCCAACCAAGTGTGACATTGGTTGTGTTAGCCAAAAAAGGGAAGAAGGTTACCAAAGGTGACGACAAAAAGATATGTAAAAGTTGGAAACAAAGGCTTTTTATAAGCTATAAAGAATAATTTGGGATGAGTGTACAAATACAGAAACGAGTGCCCCAATGTAATATGGTTGAGCCGGTGAGGGCGCAATGTGCTTGGAGAACTGGTGGAGGTTGGGGGCCCCATGGGTGGGTTTTAGTATGAGGTAGATGGAATGGAGGGAATTTTGCGGCTGGGAAAACTGATTGTGGATGAAATGGAGGGTTAATGATACTGCGGAGGTGCAGTCAAAAGAGAACCTTGAAGAGATAACCTGGGAGTCCATTGGGAAAGCTAGAAAAATGAGGAGAAGGAGTATGTGGTTGATTCATGACATGATGTAAGACTATGAGGACTCCCATCCCTAAAGGGTTGAAAAACAACATGAGTGTCAAAGTGCCAAAAGGTGCTATGAATGGGACAACTCATGTGGGGGAGAGTGATACCGGGTGACAGTACCCAAAGTGCAATGGAGGTGTCAGTACTGAAGAGTCAGAGATGGGGATCCTAAAGGAAAATTTTAGAGGGTGTGACTAGAGTTGCAATTGATATTCAGAGGGAATGATTACATGCCAGTGTTGATTATATACCTGAAGGGGTTGTGTTGATGTATGATGACCAAGTACCTTCACACATGAAAACCAAATACCCGATGTGAACAATATCTGAAGAGAATCGAACATACAAGCATTTATTTGATAATTTTGAACATGATCATGCGTACCTAGGTGGGGTATGAAAAAATGGTGCCCTAGGGGATAAGGATAAAAAATGGCTCAGGGACTGTCTTAATGTAGATGACGGGATGTTTATCTCGTGGCTAAAGATGGATCGAAAAATGGACACCCAGAGCTCCCGGAATGGTGTTTGGAAGTTTGGAAGAAAGGCCCATATATAGTTGTAGGGCCCACATTGCCACCTCATTTGTACTTGTTGTCAGAGTGACTGGATGAGAGGTATTCAGAGGAGATTTGGAGATTCCAAGAGAATTAGGAAGCTGATTCAGGACTAGCGAGATTCAGGTTAGTAGTCTTATCGTCTTGCATAGAAGTAGGTTTTAAATTTGTGGGTAGGGCTTGTATGGAGGGTCGTACAAGAGTTTTTATGGGTGTGGTCCCCCCAGTGCGCGAGTGATCCAGAAATATGTGCACACGGGTGCACACCTATTATCCATATATCTACACATGGGTGCGCCTGTAGGGGGAACAAATGTTGTTGGGAAAAACACCCTACAGACTAGCAAGTTAGGGTAAGACATTGCATGCAGATTTGACCGAATAGAAACTACTTTTTTACCTACATCCCAAGATTTAAACCCCTCTTTCTCAGTAAATGCATGGAAAAGGACCACCTACCTTATTACCGGTGTTTTATGTAGATCCTATGTTGTGATCGATTACTTGTTTGTGCTGCTCCTTCCAAAGATGACCTACACTCAAGACAAAAAACAACTATGCATGCATGCTACTTCTATACTCAAGGGTTATAAATCGAACATAAATCAATCAAACTATCGACAATTCATTATTTGGGATGGGAAAAACATTCTTTTTATTATGTAAAGTGAATCAACATACAAAAGCTGAGACCGGCCACCACTCCTTGAACCTGATCCTGGGCTCCTCTTCTTCTGTCCTTCAACTGCTTTGTGTTAAATCTCCTTTGGCATGAGGAAAGGCTAAAGGGTTGTGACAATGGATTACATAAATGGGCAAAGTTTCTTTGCTATGTTTTTTCCTCCTCCAAATGGTACCCCTACCCCTTCTTTTATAGGCTAGAAGGAGCTAGGGTTTTGGCCGAACCCTTGGCCATGCATGGCCGGGAGTTTCAGTTAACTGAACCATAGCTTTTTGTTCCATTGGAAAATTTCCTTTCTTCTTGCTTTGTTAGGTACATGTGGTCTATTGTGAGTCAGCCAATGTGTACATGCATGCAGTAATGGGTTAGGGCGCGTGGGCATTGACACAAGAGGATTTTCAAAGAGTTGTTCAACAGAGTTTTGGCAAAGAAGGGATATGAGTTGGTCTAATTCCAGGTAAGCATGTGTGGTGCAATTTAAGGTTATAAAAGATGCCCCCTAATGTGTGAGGTCAGAAGAGCATTTGATGGCCGAAAAATACATTACCAATCTTTATTGATGTGTCGAATGATTGAGCCCAAGGATCAGGAACCAGGAGGTGTCGTCTACAAAATAACAAATGTCTCACCGAGGCGGGCATACCCATGCTCAGGATAAAATAGAACCATGGCTACCAATCAAATACACTGTAGATCCATTTCAAATAACTATAAAGAGTAGCCATGAATAATGCATAGCGGAGCTACATCTCGAAATCAGGAAGATATACATATAGAGTATCCATCTTCCAGAAGCTGATACGGCCTAATGGATAGACTTCAAAGCTTGAGAAACAACTTCAAAATCTTCCAAAACTTGGGTAGGAGTGTAATATGAGTGTACAACTGCACTACCCATAGGTCTTCGATGGCTCGTCGGTCATGGACTTGATAATCTTGATGATCGGACTAAAGGCTTCAGTGATTTCAAACAAGGACTTGATTGGATGTTCAGGATGTACGGGTATGCGGACAAGAGACATATTGCAGAGGGGTTGAATTAGGTTTAGTGACAAACTTCCCTTGGACAATAGTACGACAAGTGATAAGACTCAGGCAACATATATGTTAATCATAAGTCTATGAAGTAGGAGGCAACACAAACTCTACATATGTTTGGAAGAATAACCAAACGGTGGAGGACACAACTCTATATAGCGAGAAAAGCTTCCTAAGGTCGTACTACATCCCATAGTCTAATGATCAAACAGATAGATGTGCTTTCTCCAAGGGTGACTCATTATGCTGCCAATAAAGAAAATACTTTTCCCATCCTCTTTTTGGGGTATATTTGATTTTTTTTGTTCTTTTTGATAATTTTGGAAAACGAATAAAGGAATATTACGTTACAATGGAGGAACGAGTACTGCAAACATACAAGCTCAAGGCACAAGGACAAGACTGATGTTCTGGTGAAATGATACTCGGGAAAAATCCTCCGCCGGCCAAAGGTGTTAAGACATAGAAACAAACTGTCACAAGGCTGGTGGATAAGGTATGGAAATGCGGTTGATAGAACACACAATGGTAACATCCTTCGATGTAAGTTTAATGAGCCCAGAGAAGGTAAGATTGGTGGTTTTTCATATTTAGAGAGTTTGAAAAAGCATAAAAGGAGACTCCGCTGGGGTACCTTTTTCGACAATAGTCTAGTCAGTTCGAAAAAGGGGTAAACTAGCACCGATTAGACGTCAATTCAAAACCATTTTAACGAGTGTGACAAGGACAAGATCACTCGACCATTTTTTCACTTTTAAGGAGTCTGAAAAAATCTTAACTATGGACTCTTTCGGGAATATTCTTCTGGACCAATTTAATGAGTGTGAAAGAATAATGTCACTTGCCGATCTTTTCAATTTTAGGGAGTCTGAAAAGAGCTTAACTATGGACTCCGTGGGGGTTTCTTTTTCGTAAATTTAGTCCCTCAGGCCTGAAAAAGGATTAAAATTATACCTGAGAGTACTCTTCTAAAGAATGGGAATTCGATAGAGTATACCTTTGTTCGTATAGTTGACCGTTCGGACCGAAAAAAGGGGTAAACTACCGTCGGACGGTTATGACTTCAAATTTCAGTTTAACAAGCATGAAAGGCCACAAGATCACTCGGCAATCTTTTCATTTTTAGAGGGTTTGAAAAGGGCTTAAAAGGAGACCCGTTATTTTTGGGAGTCCTGAGGGTGAGAAAAAGAGCAAAAAATAATGGTGCAAATGAGGCTACGGTGTTTTTAGAAATGACATGGACACCATAATGCAACCAGGACCTACCTAGGGCATCCATGTTCTGGTAATCTCTACTGCTAAGTTGTGACACTTCTAAAGAAAATATGATGGTTTCGTGTCACAAACTGATGGGATCGATGCTATAGTAGAGGAAAAAGACAACGAGGCACAAAATTTAGGGTGGTAACCTAACCTATATGCTCAAGTTGATTTTTGAATTTTTTTATGGACCGTCAATATTTTCTCAATACTAAAAAAAAATGTCCCAATACCTGATCAAATCCCTCCCATATAACTCCTGAGTCACTCTAAATGGTTTTTGGTATAAATAAACTGATAAGGGTGGGCAAAAAATAGACAAAAAGAGGCCAAAAGGTCTATAAATAGAAGCTGGCAGCTCATTATCACCATTGTTGATTTGGAAATTGACTCTGGAGCCAAAAGACCCACTTTGCCAAAAACAATGATTCTTGGAGCTATAGTGGATGAAACGAACTTTTGCTTGGACCAAGTAAGTACAAAATCCCTTATCTATCTAGTCAATACTTCAATTTCATTGTTTAGTTTATTTTTTGGGTGGGCGTCGACCTTAAAAAGGTCAACCCTAGGTACATGCGGGTTGTCTCTGGACAGGCCGCATGTACATTCGGGCAGAGTAAAGTCTGCCCACGTGTACACGTCACTGTCGCCTCTACAACCCACATGTACCCCCCTTTTGTAATGAAAAAGCAAACTAAAAGAAAGTACTGACCCTCCTCTACCTTGTTGTGTTGGCAGGATGTATGTCCAGTGGAGGGAAAGGGAGCATGAGGCAATCAGTGAGTTGGTTGTAGCAAATTCGAATGTCGTGGCCATGTTAATGCAATGTGGTTTACTAAAATTATTTCTATGTCCATTCATGCATGCACAACCAACGCTACTGAATGCCTTGATTGACTACTGGCACCCTGATGCAAAGGATTTTATGCTAGAGGGGCAATCACCGGTGCCCACCATCGAGGATATCTACTTTCTGACTAGCCTCTCAAGGAGAGGGGAACCAATCAACTTTTGGATGTTTCTTGCAGGACGGAGCAAGATCTCAGAACTGATAGCTGAGCAATGTGAGGCTGGGACTGACCGTGTGGGCTCCGAGGTACCTATTAGTAAGATTACTAGCTTAGTGTTGCAGACTATATTGTTATTGATTGGGCGGATTACCAACTCAGCAACCTTGCATTAGGCGTCTCACGCACAGATGAACTGTGCCATCCAGTGCATGAATGCACAAATTTTTGATTGGAGTACCACACTGCTCAAGTGCATGAAGAGGCAATTGACATATTGCCAACAGTGGACACAGAGGAGCTTTAGGTTTGGGACCATCTTGTGTTCGTTCTTTTTTGAGAGAGTTCCGAGTTTTAGTCCTCGGGTTGTAGTACGAGGACATCAAGCCTCATTCCCTACAGTGTGTACATGGGAATTATTACTGCCGCGACAATATGGTGGAAGGACCGTTGAGTCCTTCAACGATGACTTCTTAGTGTGGCTGTCATGACAGATCTCTGTGATTGAGGACTACCCATATGCAGGGATAGACTTTTCTAGAGATCCTGAGATACCCGTGCCTCCTGGTGAGGAGCGAGGGGAGCTGGGTAAGTCTCCACCTTTGTAGTTTTTTTGTTTGCATATGTAATTTTTATGTCATTTTTTTTATATATATCATTTGTTTTTGTATGCCAGAGTATTTGGCGGATAAACATTTGTTGTATGCAGATGTGGGACACGTGCAACCTGTCGATTATGCATAGAACATGTGTCATCCACGGCCAGAGGCCACGACTACCACTACTGGGGGAGTAGTAGTAACAGGGAACCTCCCAGCCGGAGAGGCCAAGAGAGTCCTTAGAAGAGTTGAGCGGAACTTCACTGCACTCACTCGCACAATCCCGATGGCAGAGATAGAGGACCTGCCACCATCCATGCAGCATCATGTAGTGGGGGCACATCGGACATGGGTTTGATTTTTTAGGTGTTTAGCCCATGTTGTGGATGATTATCATAGGGCCCATAGGCCCTAAACCTACTTAGACTTTTTATGTGCCATGAGCACCTACTTGTATATATTTTTTGAGTGTTAGAAAAACAGGACCACGGAGCAATAAAATAAAACAAATGCAGAAACAAAAAAAAAAAAACACAGAAGACACAAAATACAAGAGAGACACAGATTTACGTGGTTCACCCAGTGTGGGCTACGTTCACCAGAGAAATTGCTAGGTCCTTCCTTTATTATTATCCAACAAATGAAGGGATGCAACCTACAGCAAAACCCGCTGTAACTTCCTCTTCTTTCTCTCACAGTCTCCTCTTCTCAGAATACAATATTCACTCTCATACATAGCCGCAATACATTTCCCTCATAAAAGAGGGTTGCCTTCTAGGGCAAAAAAAACCCTAACATAATCTCTACCGTTAGATCTGCGACCTTATAATGAACGGTCTAGATTTACAATGAAATTACAATATACTTTTATAAG
>ML800131.1:236719-252111 GCA_009831015.1 Picea engelmannii
CCTTCTGACATCTTCATATTAAATAATCTCTTCATTAGAAATACCTTATTCGACGTCGAGGGTTTTTCATACAGTTTGGCCAACGCATCCATCAAACCCTTCGTTGTCTTTTCTTTCGAGATATTGAAAGCCACCGACGCTGCTAGGCTCAACCGTATTGTTCCTAGAGCCTTTCTGTCAAGAATCTCCCATTCTTCGTCCTTCATGGCCGCCAGCTTCTTTGCTACTCCACTCAATGGTAGGAATAGATCCTTCTGATATAAATAGTCTTCCATGTGCATCTTCCATAACTGGTAGTTTTGGTCGTTAAATTTCTCGACCCTAAACTTTCCATCTTCTGACATTGCTCCCACTCGAACCAAGAACCCTCTTTTCCTACGAGTTACCTTACGCTCTGATACCAGTTGTTAGAAAAACAGGACCACGGAGCAATAAAATAAAACAAATGCAGAAACAAAAAAAAAAAACATAGAAGACACACAATACAAGAGAGACACATATTTACGTGGTTCACCCAGTGTGGGCTACGTCCACCAGAGAAATTGCCAGGTCCTTCCTTTATTATTATCCAGCAAATGAAGGGATGCAACCTACATCAAAACCCGTTGTAACTTCCTCTTCTTTCTCTCACAGTCTCCTCTTCTCAGAATACAATATTCACTCTCATACATAGTCGCAATACATTTCCCTCATAAAAGAGGGTTTCCTTCTAGGGCAAAAAAAACCCTAACATAATCTCTATCGTTAGATCTGCGACCTTATAATGAACGGTCCAGATTTACAATGAAATTACAATATATCCCAGCCGGGGGGATGGACCCCCCGGACCCCGCAGAGGGGGTACCCACCCTCTGCACTCCCCCGCGTGGAAGAGTGTACATACTTCTGGGGTGTAAATACTTCATGGGGTATAGACACGTCGGAAAGAAAAGGACCTCTGCATCAGGAAGATAATCAGGCTCCACAACCAACATTGAGGGCATAAGCCTGGTGATTGATTACTACCCATTGTTGAGGTGCTTGCGTCCATCTATGTACTCTGGTTATTTTATGATGTTATATATGGTTTTTATCTTTTGTGTCTTATGGATTCTGTGTGAAAAACTGTATTTACATGTTTATGTCAATGTTCTTTCATATGTGTACAAGATGCCAATCTAAAATTTGATTATCTAGAGTATCTGTAATTTGGTTTAATCTCCTAGGAACATGAAAATATGTAATATAATCAAAGTTTAGTTCTAAGAGATGTACCCTAAGGAATCGTTGGTGTAAAGTTGGATCATGAACCTGGTATACTCCGTTTAGCTGGGACACAACCAGTTGAGTGTCGAGATAGACCCGAAGATGAGAGATACCCAACGACAAGGTGTCACAAAGCAACTCAATAACTGCACTATACTTGATGACATTATTTGTGGTGTGACCTAAGCATATACCTTCGGAAGATAACAACTGGCCCTGAGGTGTAAAGATTACCCAAGCTGCGGAGGCAAGCCTCTATGTGTGTCGACTAGCACCGCCTGCATACCCAACGAACACCTCGGAATCACTTGACATCTACCATATTGATGAAAGATAACATCAATGACACGTCCATAACACTTAAAAGAAACTTAAAAAGTAATAATACAAATACTATACATATGTTACAGAAAGTTACCCACAGTGACCTGTCTATGAGTAATACTTCTTGAGGTAGAGCCCATTTCTAGGCTCCGCCAAAGCATTCCCTTCAAAACCAACCAAACGATAAGCACCCTTTTTTAATACCTCTTTTATAATGAAGGGTATGAACCACATGGGTTTAAAATTTCCTACCCCCAGGGGATCCTTATCTTGGTCATAGACTAGGACAAGGTCGCCCTCAAAAAAAATCTAAGGATGAACAGACCTATCATATTGACCTTATGAATAGACCTATCACAACACTTCTCATCGAGCTGCTCAAGGTGTACTAGCCATTCTTCAAGTGGAGAAGTGTCTGGCAATAACTATACTGCCAATTTTAGAGATGGGATTTGACATTCGATGGGCAAGACTACCTTCATCCCGTAAATGAGTTGAAAAGGTGAGAAACTAGTTGCAGTCTTAATAGATGTTCGGTAAGCCCATAATGTTGAGTATAACATCAAATTCCAATTTGATTTGGCTGAGTTTATAGTTCGTTGTAGAATAGTCTTAAGAGTTTTGTTTACAGCTTCCACCTGCCCATTGGCTTGGGGGTAGTAAGGTGATGAATGCTCCTGTCGTAACCCAAGATTTGTTGTTAATTCGGTCATCATTTGGTTCTGAAAGTGACTACCATGGTCAGTGACAATCTCTCTCGGGATGCCAAACCTTGCTATGATCTGGTTGAATAAGAAGAGAGTTGCAGTCTCTCCATCATCTTTAAATGTTGGCATAGCTTCAACCCACTTAGTGAAGTAGTTGACAGCTATGATGATATAGCAATGCCCCCTTGCTAACAGGGGGTTGCATGTAGTGTAATCAATCCCCCACTTAGTGAAGGGACCAACTGTGATGACAAGAAACATAGGAGCAGGATGTGCCCTCATCTTCCGACAGAAGATTTGGCATGGATGGAACTTCTTGACTGATTCGATACAATCTTTGATAAGTGTCGGCCAGAAGTAACCGACTCGTAGAATCTTTTGTGTTGTTTCCAGCCCAGATAAATGATCGCCACAAGCTCTAGTATGACAATCGTTGAGCACAATGATGTCCTTCTCATGAGTGAGACATCGACGTAAGATGTAGTCTACACCTCTTCGATACAATGTATCATCGAGTATGAGATAATTCTTAGCCTGATGGCGTATCCGTCGACGCTCGTCACGAGAATCAAATGTTGGGAATTTCAAAGTCTAGAGATAGATAATTATATCTCCGTACCAAGGATCTGAAGATGTAATAAAAAACATATCTCCCCGGATAGGCGATTCCTCAGGCACAACATCACCTGACTCAACCGGAAGCTCCGAAATAAGCTCTACAAAGACCAATGACTTCTTGGACTTGGATGAAATGATGTCTAAGTCAAATTCTTGGAGGATGACTATCCATCTACTAATTTTTCTGCCTATAACTCGTCGTGTCAACATGTATTGGAATGGATTCATGACAGCAATGACAGTGGTCTTGCGAAACAAAACATAGTGACGGAATCGTTGAATAGCATGAAATGCTGCCAACGCAAGTTTTTTGATATGAGAATAATTTAGTTCCAGTCCTACAAGGCCTCGGCTCAGGTAATAGATCACGTATTCTGAGAACGAATCGTCTTCCTCAACTAAAACCATGCCAATGGTTAACTCTGCAGCAGCCAGATATAATAAGAAATCTTTGTTATAGTTAGGTGGTTGTAGCAGAGGTGCGGTTGTGAGGGCATGTTTTAATGCATTGAAAGAGAGTTGAGCGGCTTCGTCCCAGAAAAAATGGATGTCTTTCTTTAGTAAATGCAGAAATCCCTTTGTGATTTCGACATAGTTGGCGATGAAGCATCGTAAGAAGTTTGCCTTGCCTTGTAGACTCTGAAGTTGTANTTGGCTCCACCTTAAGAAGATCGACCATGATCCCTATTGTTGGTACGATGAAACCTAACAATTGTCATGACATTACGCAGAAGCTGCAATTGTTTGGATTCAAGCGAATCCTAAAGTGGCGACAACGTTCGAAGATTAGTCTAAGGTGTGTGGGATGATCCTTTCGCTTGTGAGAGAATGATGTTAAATCATCTAGATATGCTTGGACTATATGCTTGAGGTCATGAAAAGAAAAATACATGGCCTGCTGGAATGTGGCTCTAGCATTTTTAAGGCCAAAAGGAATCTTACGATATGCGAATGTACCCCACGGACAAATGAATGTCGTTTAATGCTGGTCTTCAGGTTTTATTTGGATTTGATTATATCCCAAAAAACCATCCATGAAAGAAAAGGCTTCACAACCGGCACATTCATCAATGATATAGTCAATGAATGGTGTTGGAAAATTATCTTTGGGACATGCCTTGTTCAAATCACGAAAATCGGTACATACATGAATCATGCCTTGTTTTTTATTGGCTAGCACAGGATTGGACACCCATTGAGTCAAATGGATAGGATAAATAAAACCTGCCTTTAGAAATTTCTCAACCTCAATATTGATGGTTGCTACTTTCTTGAGATTGACTGGATAAAGTTTTTGTCGAATAGGCTTGGCATCAGGATACGTTGTGATTTCATGTTCAACTATTTTTATATCGATACCTGGCATTTCCTCATAAGACCAGGAAAAAACGTCACGGAATTCTTTGAAAAGATCTGTGTAAATTTGAATCTCTTTGGGGGAGAAATCCACTCTGATGAAGACATTCTCCACGATGCCAGGGTTTCGGGAGATGTTGATGGGTATAGTTTCAGAGATAGTCACCATATTGCCCTCAGCATAAAATTCTTGTGTAGATAAGAGATTAATAGGACATGGTTGATCTCCCGTCATGGTAACAGTGAATTCTCCTGCTTCAATTCAGCTTAACTCTAGGAGAAAATATGATCTGTGATAAATATATTCCCAAGGTTTGTCTGGACTAGTCATTGCTTCGATTACTGCTTCGTCATAAGGCAAGACTAAGTCTAACGAATCGACGTTAGCAGGAGAACCCTGAGCCCAAATAGGCTCTAGAAGTGGATCTAACTCTTGTGCAGGAGTCAGATTAGGGTTGGCTAAATATTGCTGGACTACAGAGTACGCTACCTCAGTGGTAGACAAGGGCATGGACATGCCTGAGTACCCTATCCCATTCATCGTGGCTGATGGGGAAGGAAGAATCCAAGGATCCTCAATGTAAGTCATGCGGAACGACGAAACTTGAAAAATCTCAACCTTATGGTGATTAGATATAAATTTGATATCATCGTGAGGAGGTGGAAAATTGAAAGTACCCATCAAGGATGGGAACAAACCAACTCCTACATTAATGACACTTGGTTGAGGATTATCAATCATCAGGACTGTGGATGCCCCCAAAGTTGGGTCAGGTTTGGAGAAAGACAGTTGATCGATGGTCACTATCCGACCCTCGTGTGGAAAAAACAAGACTCGAAAAAATGTAGCAACCACATCTTGCATAGCATAAGTCCAACTCTGTCCTAACAAGAGATTATAGTCGAGGGGATCATCGACTACCTCTACTTCGACACACATGATTTTCCCTCCTAACTGCACAGGGAAATAAGGAATGATGCCATGTGGTCGGAATGAACGATCGTCGAAAGCAGTGAGGAGAATAGGTGATGGAGACAAAATAGGCTGGCCGATGGCCTTCCAGCATGCTAATGACATAACTCATGTCAAGGCGCCTTCGTCGACCACCGTGCGGAAGATATTGCAAGTAAAAGTTTTTTTGGGATGAGCCACTACTATCTGAAACACGATGTGGTAAGGTAGATGAAGTTTTAAGTCGGTTGTATCTAACATGATGGTGCCCAGATTACAAGTCTCAGTAGAGCCCAAAGTGGTTAACTAGGCTTTCCTCTGAGCAGGGCAGCTTTGGAGGACCTCCAAAGCAGACATCACACAAGGGGTTTGTGATAAATCCTCCACCACAGAGTAATTCTGGGTGGCCCTTGCGTTTGGGTTGTGAGAAGATTTTTTAAATGCACCCTTTGGAATCCATGTCATTGTTTCTCCCAACGTCTTCTCAATATGTAGAGAAAGAGATGGGAGATTAGCTTCCTTACCCTTCTTAGAAGCGCTCGATTTACTATAGTTGTGCGCTCTAGTTGTTATGAAAGTATCACCCCTAACCATATATACATTCGTGGATGAGGGATTGTTTGGAGGAGGGCAGGTTTCTTAGCTGCCGCCTTCTGTGCTGGTAGAGGCTTGAGTTAGATTTTTCCCATGTTGAAAGGGATTAGTCAACACTGCTTGTTGTTGCTGTGTGAAAAACTTTTGGGCCTCTGCAAGTCGAGGAAAAAGATGGGTTGGGTGGTCTTCTGCGCACAAGTTGCATGGATACCTCACCTTCCATTTTTCTGTGTTGTCCTCGCCAACATTATCAGTGGGTTTTTTATCCCCCTTACCCTTCTTTCGTTGTTTTTTCTTCCCTTCAGGCTGCTGGGTGGCCTTTGGGTTAGTCGACTGCACGGTGTGTACTTCCGACATTTGGGTAGGGGGAGCAGCCAAAGTAGTAGTTTGGTTGGCCACTGTGTGTTGTATGGATAACTATTGCGACTGTTTTGTCACTTTCTTAGCGGGCTTGGTTTGTGCTGAACCAACAATACCATCGGCATGTGGTCCAACTCTCTGTCTAGATTTATCCAGTATCAAATGTGGCGCATCTGGCAAGATGGTGTATAATAAACCAGACTGAGAATAGATGAACTCAAACTGTTTAGCCCTCATGATGGCATATTCTTTGGAGAAAACTCTAGATGTCACAACGTCTTTGGATAACTGTGGGACCAAAGACTTAAGGAACCACTCAAGCAGGAATGCTAGTGGGAGTGGTACTTTGATTAGACTCTTCCGGCGTCTCCACTCTCGGATATGATCAGAGATATGGTCCGCTGTTGTCTGTTCAAAATTGGTGAGAAGCTTTGTGCCAGCATCGTATCTCATAGGTAACTAGAAACGGTTAAGGAAGGCCATCGCTAGTTCCCCAAAAGAAGAGTATCTTGAGCGATCGAGCTCGATGTACCATTTTTTGGCACTCCCAATAAAAGTACATTGAAATAATCGAAACTATATGGAGTCATCTTTCAATGAGTTAGATGAGCACCAAAGATGAAAGGTAGTCACATGATCACCTGGATCTTGATTAGGCTTGGCCTCGAACTTTGGAATGTCCGAAGGCAACTTCGTCGGCATAGGAGGCCAATGTGGATCATGACCAATAGGATCATTTAACAACCTTGTCAAATATGGCAAGTGTAAAGTCGCTAGGAATGGTAGTTTGGGTTGCTGCTGATAACCTAGCAAAAAGGGTCCTGGAGTTTGACTAACACCAGGTTGCCAGGAAAAGTTTGGCTGTTGGCCCGAATTTTGGTAGAAACCATGGCCCTGACCAGCATAAGAATTTTTCATCTGTGGAGACATCATTGGTTGATTTCCCAAAAAGGACATAGAGTGTTGGGCATGCATTGTATTCAGAGGACTTTGGGAAGGATTACCCCATGTCGGTCTTACAAGGAGAGGCATAGAAGTCTATCCAGGGTTCCATTGACTGTTGAAAGAATTACCCCAGAACGACATTCCGGAGGAGGGAATGGATCCTTGTCCTGAATTCCAAGGTCCTACTATGTGTGCCCCCTGTGTAGGAATAATACCCTGCATAGGAGTAGATTGTCCAAAAATGGGGTTTCCCCTAGATGGGAAAGTAGCTCAGGAGAAAGTGTTGTTACCAAACATTTCATTCCAAGAAAACATTGTTGAACCTACTGGCATACTATGCGAAGGGGGTCCCTGACTCCCTGCTCCAAATAAACTCGTGTGTGTAGGCTGCCTAGCAGACTTCTGATGCGGACCACCAAGCGAAGGGGACGAAGGAGGGATATGACCTCCTGCATAAGGAAAAGTGTTAAAAGGGACAGGAGTGCCCCCAAGTTGACCTTACAGAGGAGCACTAGAGCTCCCTGCCCCCAGACCCAAAGTCTATAACGTGGAGTAGGTTAGTACAGGACTTGTTCCCAAACTAGGCATACCGTATGAAAACAGAGGGCCTGTCGCACTAGGTGTGAAGGGGGTTGTGGCTGCCACCATAGATGGGTTCAGTCCACTGTGCGACGTAGTTGTGGTTGAAACCATGGTGGCTCAGACCAATGATGGTAATTTAGGATATGACTCTCCTATGGTGGCAACTGTGATGGGAATTGACGAACTCCCAGAAGGAGTAACAACATTTGTTTACATTGCTGTGTGAGGCACTGTCCGGCGTTCGTGAAATTGGATTGGTACAATAAATGGTGCCAAGATATCAGTGGTTGGGGTTTCAACCAAGCCAAGAGCAACTGCTTCAAGTTTCAAAACAGTTGATTCCTCTGGGAGTTGTTCGGGCACAAAGGTTTGTAACTCGGTCGCTTCAAAATACCCTTGTTGGTCTAGCTTCCACCTTAAAGGTGGCGGGGGTGGCTCCAGTGTAATCTAAAGCAGGCCAAGAAGCATTTGTGACTGGTGGAGCTCGAGATCCTCCACTGTGTGAGAATATCCAAGACATGCTAAGGTATTCTAAACGTTCAAAATTAACACACACTAAAAAAGAATCCCCTAAGGGATAAGACAACCAATCACTAAACTTATTTGGAAGAACAGTTACAACAACCAACACTAGAGCAACTTACCGGTGCAAGTGCAACTCAAACACAGAAGCACCCTCTAGGTATACTCTACAAAGAATGGCGTGATGTTTGTCCTAGGTACCGTGGTATACCCCCGCAGTCACCTGTGTATGTCCCTAAAAATATTGGCAAATAGGTTGCCAACATGCGAACAGTCACCAGGCGAGTACAGTCAAAAGTCAGGTAGACCACAATGAGTAGGGTATCAAGCCCGAAACCTGTCAAGGGTATAAAGAGAAAATGGTCCAGAAGAAAACTGAGGACCTCGAATATATTCGAGACTCACAAAGCCCCATGGAAAATGCAAACGACGGAATCCCAAAACAAGCCCTCTATATGTGTTCTCTACTACGATTGTCTGGCTTTGGAGGGGTTATCTCCGCTACCTTTCCGCACACAACCTCGTGTTTATCCCCTGTGTTAGAGGGGGGTCCCAGATAACTTCCATGAAACTAGACTTAGACACTCCCTATCTCAGACTCTAATTTTTGGTTTTGAATGGCCTTGAAGAGTTTCCTCTCCAACCTAATCCAAGGCCCTAGTCCTGAACTAGTTTGTGAACCCTACAAACATAAAAGTCTAGTAGATTTTAAAATTAGCATTGCTTTTATGGCTTTGTCTTATGTCAAGGGGTATGAGGGTGAAAATGATGATGTGTAAAGATGAAATAAAAAATGAATGAAAAAATATGGAAACAAAAGACTTTTACTAAATGCAAAATTTCAACAACTTTTCACAAAGAAAGTTTTTTTTTTTTTTTCTAAGCTTTTATAAAACCAACTCAAAGGAATTTTTCTCAACTACGAGCTACTTATGATCTAAGTGAACTACAAAAAAAATTACGAAATAAAAGACTTTTCCCTAGCTAATGATGCGGAAACACACTCTTCAACCAAAGAAGAAAATGAAAACAGATTTATTTTATTTTATTTAAGTGCTAGTAAAGCAACAAAGGGAAAATACTGACAAGAAAAAAACCAAGAAAAACAATCCTGGCTTAAAGCGCAGATCACAAAGAATTAGATTGAAGAATCACACCAAAGAAATTGAACAAACAATGACTCTCACGCTTGTCTAAAAAGCATAAAACAAATTTTTTTATTTTTATTTTATTTTTCTATCAACTATTAACTGAGAAAAAGTAGGCTAAGGGTAAGATGAATCCTAACCTACTGACTATTCAAACCTAGATTCAAACACCTGAGAGGAATACTTCTTATCAAAGGAGGGGATGACTGCCCCACCTTGAGCAAAAAGTAGCCTTTACAGGCACGCGACTGTCACTAAAACAACACACGTGCAAAAGCATGTCGAACAGAGACAGAAAGCGTGTACACGCGGGCTGACCTTGTACAGGCCGTGTGTATATCTAAATTCTAAGAAAAAAAATGAAAATAGGCATTCCAGACCAAGAAGAGGCCTCCGGTATTGATAACCAGGATCCCTTGAAGGCTTGGATGCTCTTTCTAAAAGAAAAAAAAATAATGCAAGGAATAATAAAGAAAAAAAAAAAACAATCTAAGATAGGACTGTGAACCAACAAGACTCAGACAGGATTCCAGAAAACCCCCTGAGAATGTGTAATTCTGACAGGGAAGAGGAGGACTGCCTCTAAGGTTCTCTGAACTCCTACATGCTACTGCTATCTCTATATCTAGCGTTCACATGTGGGGTGTCAGAGGATAGGGTGAGGGTACATGTGTTCAAGCCTTCTGCAGGCCGCGTGTACATCTGTGTGTCCCAAAAAATACAGTCAAGCAAAAGTCAGGGAAAGCTGGTATGGAAAACCAGACTCCCTGCTAGCTCAGATCTTTCAGAAAAATAAAAGACGCAAAGAAAAAACAGAAAACCTAGTCTTTAAACTACTCAAAAACTTAAATAAATCCAGGAACCCTAAAGAGTATTATCCCTAGTACGGTCACCAATTTTGTTGTTGAGAAAAACACCCTACGAACTAGCAAGTTAGGGTAAGACGTTGCATGCAGATTTTACCGAATAGAAACTACTTTTTTACCTACATCCCAATATTTAAAACCCCCTTTCTCAGCAAATGCATGGAAAAGGACCACCTATCTTATTACCGGCGTTCGATGTAGATCCTCCGTTGTGCTCGATTACTTGTTTACGCTACTCCTTCCAAAGATGACTTGCACTCAAGACAAACAAAAACTATGCATGCATGCCACTTCTATACTCAAGGGTTAGAAATTGAACATAAATCAATCAAACTATAAGCAATTCATGATTTGGGATGGGAAAAGCATTCTTTTTATTACGTAAAGTGAATCAACTTACAAAAGCTGAGACCAACCACCACTCCTTGAACCTGATCCTAGGCTCCACTTCTTTTGTCCTTCAACTGCTTTGCATTAAATCTCCTTTGGCATGAGGAAAGGCCAAAGGGTTGGGACAATGGATTACGTAAATGTGCAGAGTTTCTTCGCTATATTTTTTCCTCCTCCAAATCGTACCCCTACCCCTTCTTTTATAGGCTAGAAGGAGCTAGGGTTTTGGACGAACCATCAACCATGCATGGTTGGGAGTTTCAGTTAACTGACGCATAGCTTTTTGTTCCATCAGCAACTTTCCTTTCTTCGTGCTTTGTTAGGTACACGCAGGTTGTTGTGAGTCAGCCAGCGTGTACACGCGTGAAGTAATGGGTTAGGGCACGTGGGCCTTGACACAAGAGTATTTTCAAAGAGTTTTTTAGTAGATTTTTGGCAAAGAAGGGATATGAGTTGGCCTGATGCCAAGTAAGCATGTGTGGTGAAATTTAGGGTTATAACAACAAAGGCGCGCATGGTATGTGTGCCTATTTGCTACACAACTGCGCATGGGTGCACGACTGTGTAGTGGACAGGTATGCTGTGATGCGCACCTGTTTTCATGAACAGGCACGCATGTGTGCATGCCTGTTGGGTGAACAGGAATGCATATGTGTGCGCCTGTGGGGTAAACAGATGCACCTTGGAGGCAAGGCTGATGGGTGCAAAACTCAACTATTTTGGAGATTTTAATGTGTTTTATGGTCAAGATGGTTGATCTAGGACTGTATTATGTGGTTGCAGGCGATCATTTGTACGATGTCGGTCCACTGGTGAGAGCAGGACTGGTCACAACTGAGGGATGTCATGGCTATTGAGGAGTCGTGGGTTTGTGCCACTTTGGCAGCCTCTAGGATACTTAATTTCTTTGAGTTCCCATTGATATGGGCTTAAGAGTATCTTCTGCAGTTTTTGATCCGGATGTGGAGTCCGGATTTGCATTGTTTTATGGTGTGGGGAGAGAAACTAGCCTTCACTGTGGTGGAGGATGTGTACTTTCTGACGAGGCTCCCTTTTCAGGGAACGGCCCTACCAACGGAGCTTGTGTTACCTGGGGATGTGCAGTTAGCTACCTTGGGCCAGAGGTATTTCCTGAGGGAGAACTTCATTTCGGGCTCCGTAGTGAGTATCGGGGCAATGGATTCTTTAGTTCATCGTTGTGTAGTAGCGATGATTGTGAGGGTATATGGGTCCCTCGCGACTCAGCGGATCAGTAGTGGTCAGCTGAGGGTTATGGGGAGGGTACTATCTGGAGAGAATTTTTCCTGGGGTTTGATGATGCATGCCAAGATGGTAGGGCAGCTGGACAGATGTCAGACTGCGGATGTAGGGGACTTTGCCTTTGGGTCTATCTTGGTGGCCTGGTTTTTGGAGAGGGTGTTGATGTTGCACCCTAGAGTTTTATTGGGCACACCTGGTGCACGAGAGCTGCGATTGAGGTGGTGGTCGATGATTTTGATTCACCATGGTGGTGGTGAGGGTGGCCATTTTTTCACTACTGAGGCTGCACAGGTGTGGCGGAAAATTCCATAGATCATACTGCAGTATCCATACTATGGGGTTGACTGTTGGAAAATTCAGTGAACAGACAGTGAATGCTTGTCATTGATGGCAACAATGAAGATGACAGGCAAATAGAAGACAAGTTCAGAGAGGTAAATGATCGAAAGCAGTGAGTGATCGAATGCAGCGAGAGCCATTAGATTTGGTGCAGGGTCACCGACAGCCATCATATCTGCAAAAGCTGTGAGGGAGATAAGCCTCAGAAGCAAGAAGAGAATTCTTGACACAAGGAGTTGTCATCGGGAGATCGGAGTTCTCAAGGTCATGAGAATCGGGACTTTGAAATGTCCAATTCACTTGACAACAAGAACCCCGAAATTGCGATATGCGATTTCGTGATTTAATCCCAGCCGTTAAAGTTAGAAGTGATATGGACCGTTGATTCTCTGCATGGAGTATCGGGGATTGGGACTTTGAAATGACAAAGTCACTTGGCATCAAAAACCCCGATTTCGCGATATGCGATATTGCGATTCAATCGCAGCCATTGAATCGAGAATGAGATCTGGACCATTGATTTAACTTCTCACGGAGTTTCGCGAATCGAGAATTTGAAAGGCAAAGAACATAATGCTGATTTCACAATATGCGAAATAGCGATTGAATCTGAACCGTCAGATCTAGAAATGATCTGGATCGTTGATTTAACTCCTTATCGGAGTTTCGCAAATCAGGACTTTGAAAGGCAAAGAACATAATGTCGATATCGCAATATGCGAAATCGCAATGTAATAGCAATCGTCATATCTAGATATAATCTGGATCATTGATCTGTTTTCTATACGAAATTTTGGGGATTGGGTTTTGGTATTGACAAGAACATTGAACATCAGACATCGCGAAATCGTGATACGCGATTTCCCGATAAGGCATATAGCGTGTGGGCCACCCAGGAGTCAGTGGAGGACAGGTGGAAGGAGTACGGAGGAAGTCGGGGATCGGCATATCGCGAATCCAAGGGGCGTATGCACATTGACATCGTAAACCCTGAAACCCCGACGAGAGGTATGGTGGCAGTCACGTGATAGCAGGTCACATGGACCATTGTGTAGCCGAAAGGGGCTAAAGCTCGGGAAAGGAGCACATCGGGGATCGGAGAATCGAGGGTTCCGAGTACATGTGCATCTCGACATTGAAAGTGCCAAAACCCAATTTAAAAGGCAAGAATAATAAAGATTATCCAATGGTGTGGATAAAGCTTGAATTGATCGGAGGGTTACTGTTCTTCCACACACATTTAACTCTTTCAGTTACAAATCCGTTAGTGAAACGGACTCATGATTGCAAATTAGTTGTTGATCAGTTGGTGTTTTGGTTGGCTGGACAGTTGCCGTCATTTTTCCCAAGGAGTTGGGAAGTTGAAACATTGTGCTCGTGTGTATAAAAGAAGATGAAATAGACTGTGTCCCGTTGGCTATTCTGAAGTGAAAATGAATAAACAGTAAGAAAAAGAAAAGGAGCAGTGGCATAGCATGAAATTGAGAAAATGTGTAGAGGGAGATGAAAAGAAGAGCAGAATGACAGATAGAGCAGAAGCAGAGAAGAATGACTGACAGAGAAAAAGCAGAGCAGAATGACAGAAAAAGTTGATGCAGAGCAGACCTGCTAAACAAACAGAAGAAGAGAAGAATTGCAGAACAGTTTGTTGAAGATTAGATACAGAGAAAAATTGGTAAGAATTGATTTATCTGTGTAGTTGTCTATGTATTTATTTTTATATTCAAGGGTGGTTGGGAGGTGCTCGGGAGGACTCTTGTCCTCAGAGGTTCAAGTGGGAGCTTGAACATAGGAAGTTGTAGCTTCCATCTGGTTGTAGCCAGAGAAACAAGGGTGGCAGGGTGGTGCTAGGGAGAACAAGTGTTCTCTATTATACAGGTTGGAGCTTGTGTAACTGAAAGTTGGTGCTTCCATCCAGTTAGTGCTGGAACATTCAGGAAGTTGGTGCTTCCATCTAGTTGGTGCTGGAATATTCAGGGAGTTGGTGCTTCCTTCTAGTGGGTGCTAGAGAAACCAGAGAGTTGGTGCTCTCAAACAAGTTGCAGCTTGTAAAACAGAGGTAGTAGCCTCACATTGAGTTGATGCTCAATTTTAAATGATGTACAGAACTGAAAAAGACTACCTATCATTTTGAAGAAGAAGAGGTTTTCTCCCTTTATGGGTTTCCTCGTGAAAATCAGTCTCTGTGTATACTTTATGTGTGATTGATGGTCTTTACTTTTACTATCCATATGTTGTATGTTGTTGATGATCACTTGAAGGAAGATTAATAATATTTAAAAGGTATAAAATTCTTTAAGCTCATAGACAACTGATTCACCCCCCCCTCTCAGTTGTCTTAGTATTTCCAACATTGACTTCCAGGGTGATCCGGATATGGTGTTACCTTCAGGGGAGGTGTTCGACCACCGAGGTATGTTTGTGATTTTGATATGTTGATTTTTGAGATAGCATGACATGTGTATTATGTATAGATGTTGATACTATCGTTTGGTTGTTTGTATGTGTAGATGTGGGACCTCACAGATGTGAGGTTGAGTTGATGAGAGCATCGGTTCGTCAGGGGCCAGTGAGACCTCTACGGGTAGATTTGTAGGAAGGAGAGAGACGTCGGTGCGAGGACATTGAGGCAAGACCAGGCGGTGATGAGAGAGCGGCTAGGAGACATCATTTTGATGACCCTGGTGCCAGGCCATCTCATGCTCCTCTGATAAAGGTCAGGGGATATTTTGAGGATATTCACCTCTGCTTGGAGGCAGTGCTATAGAGAGTGCCTGAGGGCATGTGGTCGTGCATCCAGGATGAGGGCATCCTGGAGCAGTGTGTGGGAGTGTTTCTGATGTGGAGGACTGTGGTGTGGTGAGCAGCAGTAGCAGGTGTTGTGATGACCGGGCGATTACCTCCAGGTCTGAAGGGACCGATAGTGGGTGGGGCACCACCACCTGAGGGAGGGGTAGGAGGTGGTTCTTTAGAGGCACCTTGAGTGTCACTCTATGTATGTTTGTATTTTTGTATATAGGCTGGTGAACCCATTTTGGTGTAGTGGCACCGATTTTGTATTGAGGTGCTTCACTGGCCTGCAGATTTTGTATACGATGTATTTTATGTGTATGTAAACATTTTGATGGCATTGTTGACCGATTTATATATATATATATATATATATATATATATATATATATAT
>ML800131.1:266768-316876 GCA_009831015.1 Picea engelmannii
GGCTCTTTAGGGCACCCTTAGGTCTTTGACCAGCCTCCTCCCGTAGATTGAGCTCGGATTTGATGTCAAATCGACTTGGGAGCCGATCCAATAGTGGTTGGGAGGCCGACCAGCTTCATAAATGCGCCGTTTGGCAGGCGCGCAGGTTTTGCACCCCACAGCCGCGCATATGCGCTCAATATACTAATATATTGCGCGCGCGCGCTTGTTTTTAGTGGGTATGCTGCGCTTTTTAATTTTTTAGTCAATTTTGTATAGTTTTTGGCCTTTTTGCTGTGCTGTAGATTAAATCCTTGTGCCATGAATGCTTGTTTTTCTGTGCTGATGATGCGGAGTTCTTGTCGCCCTGTGTGGACGAAATTTCAGTGATAACAACTGTTACCACCTCAGTACAAGTTCAAAGTGACATGGGAATCATTTTTCCTATTCATGTGCAAATTACCTTTATGGTTACTCCTACTGTACCTCCTAAAACCACAACTACTTACACTCTACAAAATACTGTGGGGACACCTTCACATCATAAAATGAAAAACCATGACACCCTACAAAACCCAACTGCAAAAAAAATACCGACTGGGGGGCAATCCCCCTTTGGTGGAAACATCCCTACCAGGGGGGAACCGTCCTTCCATAGACTAGTGCCAACAGAGGGGCAACCCCCTTTCACCCATCAAACCCCAGTTATTACCCAACTGACGGAAAGGGGACAACCCTCATTTACAGGAAACCCCCCAGAATATCAGGGACTGCACCAAGGAGGTATGTTTCATCAATCATATCAAAGAGGGTCATCAAATCCTAACACACAAGGAGGAATAAAAAATATGAATCCTTCTAGATTAAATTCTAGACAATCCTTCTAGGGAGTCGTTAATCCCACTTGGGGTCCTCAAGTTCAACACTCTTATCCTCCCGAAGTGCCTAACCCTTACCCTCCTCAAGGGAAACCTAGTTTCCATCCTCAAGGGTAGACTGGTTATCCACCTCAAGCAAATCAAAGAACTATCTTCCCCCAGATTATATCGGTTATCCTCCTCATGGGAAAATGAGTTTCCCTTCTCCTTTTCTTAACATTCCTTAACAAAATAATCCTAGTGCACATTACAAAAGAGGCTGGGGATCACTTAAAAGAAGGAGAGGATTAACCCTGTGTTACAGTTGCAGAAGATCGGGACATATAGCTAAGGAATTCCCTGGTGAAAGATCTAGTTGTCTCTATTGCAAATATTTGGACCATGAAGTATTGGATTGCCCTAGAATGATTGCTAAGCTTGAAAGAATGAATCTACATGAAGAAAACCCTAAGGTATATCCAAAAATAGCAGAACCCCATAAAGAATCAGAAAAAGTATTAATATAGATGAAATAAACTTTGAATGAGCATAAAGATGTCCGTTTATCAGAAATCTTCAAGGAAAAAGAGAAAATCAAAGTAAGAATAGGAGACTTCGACATTGACTGTGTTCTGGATGAGGAAACACAGGTGAATATTATGACAAAAAGAACTTGGGAAACCCTAAGAAAGCCCAGTATGATTCCTTCGTTGGGAGGAATAAGCTTGTTTAAAGGAAAATTGGTAACCCTATGTGGAAGGATTACCCAAATATCTCTGAGCATCAATGGAACTTCGATAGAGGAAGAATTTGAAGTTATCAAGTTTATTAAGAACAATGCCTCATTTCTGGTTTTGTTAGGCAAGACTTGGATTGAGAAAGACCGGATCCGAAGAAAAGAAGAAAAGGAAACCCTAGAAAAAAAGAAGCAAGACCTAGTGGATTTTATGACTAGAAAGATCACCTACTTGATGGAAGAACAAGGTAACGGATCAAAGCTATTTGACACTAGGGACTTGGATGTCGAAGTTGTAAGAATACTAGAAGAACCACAAAGAACTGAATTAAATGTTCCATACAATGAAGAAGTATTACCCTTGAATCCGAAGAAATAATATTGATAGTGCAAAGTGACCATGACTGAAGGGGATAAGAATCAAAATGGGAAAAGGATCACCGAGATGAATCTCACCAGGAAAAAGGATAGAAAGCTAAGTAAGAAGAGAGCCTAGATTGAATGATTACAGAAGGTTCTAGAGGGAGCCCCGCAGAAGGAAAAATTGCAGAATTTGAGCTTCACCGGGATACTAGAACATCGACCTATGGCCCTTCAACATGGAAAAGCGACATAGCCATTGGACCGGTATACCCATTCAACTTTCTCCCATAATGGACATAAAAGAATTAAAGGATTGTCACTAGACCGTTGAACTGCACCATAATGTAAAGATCAATGATAATGGAAGCTTCATGTCCATTGCAAGTAGACCATTGTCGAATTCTTATTTAACTCATTGTGCCATGGCCGAAGAACACCTTTACCAACTAAGAATTTGAAGCCCATAGACTAGTGATTATATACAGTGGTCATTATGATCTTGTTAGCCATCCGAGTGAAGTATCTAAGATCATTGTGAACGCCATTTTTTTTTTCCTAAGAGAGCATGTCTGACGAACTTAGCATAGTTGAAGAATCTGTAAGAGAGGTACTCGCTAGCATTAGAGGTGAAAGATTCATGTCGAAAAGATGATTTCTACAGATTTATAAGCATCTTCGACTAGAGGAGTGCAAGCCTCCCCGTCGACTGCTTGAGTAGGAATATCCTGAGTCGACACAGAAAGAATATCCAAACATAAAGACGATCTGGCCAACGCAAAATTGGTTCCATCCATTCTGCCTTCTTACATACCACCTCTGAGTGGTGTGATCAGCAAAGACAGTGTGCCTAGAGACTTTGAGTACACTCTAGTCACTAAGTACCTACCGAAAGGGGTACGCGTAGTCCGCATAGATCAAGACAAGGTGGCAACATTGAAGTTTAGTGACTTCAACCTAGGTGATCGTAAAGTTTATAGCATGCTTTCCCTATACAAGTACCTAACCAGAACCTAGGGAAAGAACTCGAAGATCATCCCTAAGCAATGGACGATGAACCTTGTGCAGTCCACTCTGCTCAACGTTATGAATATACCGCACTTCGGCACACACCAGGAGGTGAATGCTTGTGTGAAGTTGCTACTAGCAAGTTACCATAGAGGATACCTATGGTTGGACTGGCGCATAACCGTTGATCCAGTGCTGATCAATTGGATTACCGAGCTTAGTATGCAAGGCCTTGAACCCCACGATTACTATCTTGGAAAGACTGTGGATCGTGCTCTTGCTCAAAATATTAAAGAGGCATATGGAGATGTGGAGAAAGGTGCGCAAGGATACAAGATAGCCTCTATTGAAAGTGGTGCAGTGCGCCTCGCCTATCAACTGATCACATGGAAGTTGGTACGCAAGAACCAACCTATGCAAGTATCAATCTTTGTAGTCGACCTCGCAGGGAAGTGCGCAGAGGGACGATAGATGAACTGGGTGAAGTGCCTGGTGAATCAAATAGAGATCGAATGCAGAGAAGCCTAGGATTAGGGGCATGATTTCCATTTTAGCTGGCTCTTAATACTTATATATTTCATCGAATGGGAGCTACCGGAAGGTGCAACCTTCCTGGACATCGACCCCTTTGAACCATTGGATGTGAATTTCAGTAAACTCTGGTACTCGAATGATATGAATAAGCAGTGGAATTCAAATGCCATCTTCCATACCTAGTACACTTAGTTGAAGAAATCCATTCAATTCGAGCTGTGCATGACCCTGAATACTTTACACAGGTTTCAACCTTTGATGAAGTTCAATGCAACCTGCCACTTTATATGCCTGACACCATGCGCTGATGAACACCAGGAACAAATTCAGTCGTATTATAAGTTGACATAAGAAGACCTAGAAGAAATCACCAAGGAATGGTCGGCGGACCTCCTTGTCTCAGCATATCCTGCAGATATCTTAGACATTGATAGCCAAGAAGCTACGTAGAATACACCTAGGCCCAGTAAGACAAAGAAAACAAAGAGGACAAAGAAGGATGAGGATATCCAGGATGTAGACAACAGATCTGTAAGGACGACTTCCATTACACTAGATCAAGGAGGTAATGGCAAATACTTAGAGGAAGTTGAACAAAGGCCAGGAGATGAAGAAGAAATCACAAATAAAAGGAAGGGTTCACCTCTGGAACCCTCCTCCCAGAAGAAATCAAACGCACTCGTTACTAAGATAAAGACCACCCTGACTCCAGATGACTTCATTTTTCTCCTCACAACTATGAATGAAGCCATAGAAGAGATAACTGAGAAGCAGGAAGCTAAGTGTTGACGAGCAAAAATGACTGCTCGCCAACTAGAAGAGTGAATCCAGTCCGGGGTTGTCTAAATAACCCAAGCTGTTTGGGATGATCCACCCTGACGAGTTTAGCGGCTCCGTTGGCCTATCTAAGTCCTAGGAAAACAAAAGAAAACTACACTAAGGAACTAATCTAAATGAAAAAAAACAACAATTAAAGAAAACTATAAACAAATCTGAAATATATATATATATATATATATATATATATATATATATATATATATATATATATATATATATATACATCCTATTACCTAATAATATACAATAATAATTCTATGAAATTAAATGTTGAATTGTTAACATAATTAAATCTTAATCACAAATGTACAATATTTACAGATTTACAGATTTAAATGAAAACTTGCAAAAATCATTTATACAATGTCCTATGACAGCAAAAGCTATTATTTTTTATTTTTATAATCTTTTGAGAAAGAAATAAAAGGAAAACTAACTAAGTTGGGCAATTAAAATTATAATCCTAACTAAACTACTTAAATAACTTAATAAACTAACCTGTAATAACACTTTCCCATTTGTCCTGTGTAAAGGATCCAGTTCAGCTGTCCGATGGGAGGAAACCCACACCAGATTCTCTGCAAGCTTCTTGTAAACCAGAAGCAGCAATGCTCTTTGAATATCAATAACAGAACAAACAAGACATAAAATCGATAGCAATCTTATGATTTACAAATCATCACAATTAGATAAACCCGTATGTAAAGATTTGTACAAAATGATTCATTTAACGAAGAAGGTAAACCTTTAATTCCTTAAATTGAAACAAAGTGAATGCTGTACTTTTTTAAAATAAGAGAGATCAGACATGGACAACATATAAACCAAATCACATCAACCTGCAATGAATCATGATAGCTAAAGTAGTTGATAATTGACTGCAAACTGATATGAAGAAAACTTGAAATAAAAGTTAGATATATTTAAAGCTAAAGTTGTTACATAACATCAACTTTCATCTCAGTCTGAATCATGAATCCATAGTCTAGTTCTCCCAACCGTGATGATGATGATGGGTTACAAAAAATAACAATTATTTAAAGACCACAGGGTAAAACATCCATGTGGGAATCATCAAAAACAGTTTAAAAGAAATCTGGGGATAATCTCCCAAGTCTCTATTCCTGACTAAATCTAACAACCTATAACAAAACTATATCACAAAAGTATCTCCTAAACTACCACAACGTATCCCATTGGTCATTGGAATTCGTGTGCACCTGAAAGTGGACAAGAATAGACAAGTTTAGATGATATTTTATTTGTAAAACTAACAAAAATCTAAATTTTAAGACTAGCTACAGAATCTTGCGATTATGTAGCTGGTCTAATTTGAAAACATAATCGTTTTTAATCAATCCAAATCTAATATAAATATATCGAACCTATTAAACCAAATCTTTAATTACTAATTCCAAACAAAGTGAATCATTCATACCACAACGAATCAAACTTGTATGCAAATTGAAACAAATGAAATCGTAATTGAATTAATCAAATGATAACAGGATATGTGAGATTTGTCAAACAACTTTTATTACCAATTCGGAACATACAGAATCGATTGATAGTTGGGGAAACAACGAAATCATCTCTTGAACCAATTTCAAAACAGACTATAATCGATTTAGCCAAGTCTTTCATACGAATTCAATAGAGAAAAAATATGTCAATCCGAACTTAACCGAATCGTTTTACGAATCAAATAGATTATGTTGTATTTGTCAAACCAATCTTTAATATTGATGCATTTGAAAGACCATGCTAATCCAAGCATACAGAATCGTCTAAAAATCAAGCCAAAAGAAATGAATTGAGCTAGTTTGGGGCTGACACAATCGTTATGCTTAATGCAAAATCATATCAATCAAAACACAGCTATGTCCTATTTTAGCAAAGAAATTCTCTGTACAGATCAAAGCGAAAATATTCATTCAAAACAAAACAAAATCATTTTTGGTAAATCGAAGTCAACAGGATTGTTTTTAGTCTATTAAAAGAAAACAAAACTAATCAAAAGAAAACCCGATCGAAAACAAATCAATCTTTTAAATTAATTCGAGAAAAATAAAATCGCATTAACCAAATCATAGTTGCGTCTGAGTTTAGTAATCAAATCTTCTGTACATGATTCATAATGAAATCGAAAGTAACATAATCATTTTGAATCTATCAAAATGAATAGAGCTAATTGAAAGCAAATCCAAGTGGTTATATTAATTTAAACCAACTCATAAAACAAAATCAATATGGAAATACAAACCTGGGAAGTAAGAAAGTGATTCGATCATGATAATTTTGAATTGACAAAGGCCGTTGCTGCCTCGACGTTTCTGAAGACAATTGAATCGGTGGTTTTTGTTTCATCTCATTGTCTTGTAGCCTGTCGTTCTCCTTTTCCAAAACTGTCACCCATTCCTCTAATGATTTGATCTTTGATTGCAATATGGGAACTCTGATGTAATAATGTTCAAGCCATGAATTGCATTGGGTACATGGTGGTTGATCGGGCTTTGGCATCACAGGCGAGGGTTTGTTCAAGTTACTAGTGGTTTCCTTGTGCATCTTGATTCTCGGGTAGTTTGGGTCGTTTTTGAGGCATGGAGGTAAGTTGGAGACATAGTCGTAGGGTTCCATAGAGCAGAGGCCCTAAGAATAGGGGTATTCCTCATCTAGGAAACGTTCAATTTCAGAGTCCAAGTCCTCGCTCAACACTATTGGCTTCTGATCAATGTTTTTCTTGGGCTTGTTCCTAGCCCATCTTGATATCCATCGAGCATTTTTCTTCCCCTTATTGTTGAAAGTAGTATCACCTTTGCCTTTCTTCCTCACAGGTCTTTTGATAGCCTTAATATCATCCTTAGCACACGAGTTGGCCATGGCATCGGGTAGATCAAGGTTGGGGCAATCCAAGGGTTTGACAGGGGGTAGAAGGATATGAAAAAGCATGGCTAGCCCAACCAGAGTCTCAGTAACCACAACCTTGTCCACTTGGACAGACTTGGGAGTGGAAAATCCATTCCTTGATAGGAAGGCTTGCCAACTATCACCACCAAGGATCAAATGGTGGATGATAATGAGTTTGATTAAGCAGTGATGGAAAAGGCTGCTATCAGCCTTCTCTCGCTTGAATCTTTTGGACATCTTGTAAAGACTACGCAAGAGATAATGTGGCATATTCAAAGGGTAGCCTATAAAATTCATCAATAACCAGAGATGATACAGAAATACCAAGCCATAATGACCTTCGCAGGTCACAAATTGTTTAACAATTACCAAAAGATCGTGCCACCTAGGTTTGAGGGTAGTGATAGGCATACCTTTATCACAACTAACAATCTTTCTTGAAGTGAATAGAAGCGGCCACGACACCTCGTCTACTTTGGAATTTTTAAACCACCTTTTCCCTGTAGCTGGTAGTCCTATAGTTGAGCTCAGGAATTCTTCACTTAGCTCGAGCTGTATGTCTCCCACCTTAGCCCTGCATCCATCGAAGGTGAGGGAGAATTGTTGGGCAACCGAAAGGTTGAAACTCTCAAACCTTTGGATGAATACCAACCATCCACCATTTTCCAAATCCTTTCGAGCATTGTCGAACAACAGGAGTGTTTGGGTACCATTTGGCTCTATGCGCATCATAGGTGCCATAGACGGGAGCACATGGTGAGCCAGGTGAATGGGAAAGGGTTTGGACAAGGTATTCACAGGATCAAATAACTCACAGACTTCCTCGAAAATCAACAGAGGTGACCCGGGATAGGGGGAAGGCATTAATGCCTGAATGTGCGAGGGTGGTCGAACTAGATCAACCATGCAAAATAGTCATTTCCCAATGTACAACCGACGGCACATATAGTGATTCAAATCACTATTGAAAATGTTAAAAACAATTCCGTTCAAACAATTAATGAAATCTATGGTAAGTCGACCCAAAAAATTCGCATAAGCATAGCGTTTGCATAGTTTTAAAACCAAAACAATGATTCGAAATCAACACCAAGGGTTCAGTCATATCAAATATGTGTTGTATGAAATGATTACACCAAGGGTCTAACCACAATGTCAATGTGTTTTCATGAAACCAATGTGTCAAGGAAATCGATGAAAGATTATAGAACATCAAACCACCAATGTATTAAGGACTCAATCATAAGAATATCATCACAGTCTCATAAAAATTGAAATCATATTAACAATTAAAGAATGCCAAATGAGTAAGGATCTTGGAGTCTTGCCAACTGTGTGACTATAATCAAATTAGAAATGCAATGAAAACATAGACAAAACTGACCATAATAATCCAATGACGATTTTAATGCCAATGAAGTGACTTCGAAATAAAAAATTTCATGCTTGCAGTCATAAAAACTAGAACAGAAGGGAGGTGTGCAAATGCACAAAATGACAGTGTTGTTTTATTCAAAGATTGTGGTGAAAATCAAGGGTTGAAAAACGCTGGTGTAGGCAGCTTATAAGGATAGGATAAAAATGAAAATTGGCTACCAACACTAAGAAAGAGTCAATGTACAACAGAATCAAGATCGAGCTCCAAGGAGTACAACAAGCCCTTCAGTCTAGTCGTGCAGTTTCCTCTGCGGCCCTGCCAGAAGGAACAAGAAAAGAGGGAGATGAACCAGTTCAACTCCACAAGATTGCTAACACAATCAAAGTATGCCTTCAGAAAGCACTGGAATAAATAGAGTAGGCCACCCAGAACTTAGAGCAAGCACAAGAGGAAATCATTGAGCAACGCCGAGCTACGCAACAAGAGAAGGACACTATACAAGAAAAATTTAAAGAAGACAGAGCGAAGCTCCAAAAAGAGAAAGAGAAGATACTCACGAAGAATATTGGGGTTGAAAAAGTAGTCACCAGAGCATTTCACTCTGTGACTGGATTAGAACAGAAGGCAGAAGAAGCCATAGAATTCCAAGTGATTAAGCTTGTTGAAGTTATTCATCAACTTGAACAAAGAATTGTGGACTTAGAGCTTCAGACCATATCACAGACTCCACAAGAAGTGCGCGACTAGTGAGAAACAAATTATTGGAGAACAATAGAAAGGATTAAATAACTCGCTGAGGAATGAAAATAGTTAAGTAGAAAAAGTACATAGATCTATGAGAACCTAGCCGAGAACCCAGAATTACATAAATTGGAATTGCAGCTCCAAGAGGCGAAGTACGAAGCTAAAAAGATACAGGTGCATATGAAGGCCCTGTCACCCGTAGAAAGAATGAAGAGGTTTCCATAACAATGCACAACCCAAAAATAAATTCACACGCTTCAAAGTAAAGTAATGGAAGTCTCTCAATGACTTCAACCAGTGCAAGAAAAGGCATACCAACTGTTTGCTGAAGTTGAAATCCAAGGAATAGAACTTGAACAGGTTGTGAATACAATAGAACAATGCCGAGAAGGGTTGGTGAACAAAGCACTCATCTAGGAGTTAGTTGAGCAAGAGGCAGTAGCAATCCAGTAGGTCGAAGCGGCTCGAGGCATTCGAAGTAGAATTGATCAGACTTGAGTGACTCATGATGAGTCACATGTGAGTGTTGGGGGCTTGTTGGCCCTTGACCAAGTTTTGAGGAACACTTGGTCATATTTGACCATTTTTGGGGACTTCGACAACCTATCGAAGATAAAGCGCCAAGAGAAGTGGAGATTGTGGGAGCTAGACCCCCGTTTGGGTCCTTTTTAGGTTTTAAGGGATAATGTAATGGGATTTTGATAAGGTGGGTCTAGCAAGGTGCATGAAGATCTCCTGTCCTATGCAGAGTAGGATTTTGATAAGCTTTATGTTGTAACCTGATTGATGGAAGCTAATACAGAAGAAGAGTTGGTGGACGTAGCCCCAGGGTGGGGGTGAACCACGTAAATACTGTGTGTTGTGATTTGTGCTTATCTTGATGTGTTTATGCCTTTCTTTCTAAGTGCTTAGATATGATTAGATAGATTTAATTTAATATGTATGAATATCCTAATCTCTTGGTCTACCGAATCCGATCTGTCTTATGTTGCTAAGTTTTGAATTGCCTTGGATCTAAGTAAATATTGCGATGCTCGATGCTATCTACGAAGTAAGATAAGGGTTAAATCTAGGTGAACTGTTGATGCTAAGTATCTTGCTAAGTATTGTAATAACATATCTATGTCCCAGCTAAGGTTTCAGACACCTGAGTCTTGCAACCACCCCTACCTCTACCTCAGGTGAGACTACATCTACTTCACAGGTGTTTTCGAAAAGGATGGTAGTTAGGGTTTTGTTGGTGTGTTTTTGTAGCGTTGAACCCCAGGTCTTCCCCTGTGCCAACACTCCATATTTTCTACTATTTTTCTCACTTAGACCCAGTAATAGTTACTGTGTCTTCCATGAAGTTCGCATTTCACCTTTTCTTCCTTGATCTTCGCATCCTTCCATAACCAAGGGTCAACAACCGAACTTGATTGTAAAGGTATAATCATTGAGTTATTAATAAAATAATTTAATTGTCCTATACCAAATGATGATGTCTTGAATAATTTTGTTTATTTATGTTTGACATTCTAACATCTAACCCTAACTTATATATGGAATATCATTCTTGTAGTTTTTTGTTTGTCAATATTTGGATGCAGATCAGCCCTGGGAGGAGGTATGCACCCAGTGGAACTTCCAAGTTCAAGGAGGTCATCACCAGACATGGGATTAAAGGTACAGTTACCCGATCTCCTTTTCCTTGCTTTCTTCATATGATTTTTGGTATGTTTGGGGTAGTATAGATAATTAATTGAATTTTAGATGGTTAATCGACCTGCCTACATTACGAACCCTAGTGTAGTCATAGGGGGGGTTTTCCCACTAGCAGAGGAGACCATATTGGGGAAGCCTCTAGGGTTTTTTAGGGGATTTTGGGTTGTTTGATTGGTTTTCTTTTCCTTTCAAGTTTCTGTTGAGTTTTCTAAGTCTTTTAAGGGATTTTGGTCACCTTCAGGTGTCATACCACTTCTCCTTGCTCTGTAAGAATGTATGTTCCTTTCCTTTTTTAAAAATAAATATAGAGGTGTATGAGCCCTACCTTCAGTCATACCGCGTACATATATGCTCTTCTCAGTAAAATACCCATGTACATACGCAAGTTTTTTAAGCAACAACTAGCTTCTCTGGTTCAGGAAATGTTTTTGAAAAGAGGAAGCCAACCTCTTTCTTGATTGAGGTTTATACTTCTCAGTGTTTCTTGTTTTAGTTCAGAGTCTTTGTTTTATAACCATAGCCTGGGTTAGAATTCAATTTACTTGTCTTTTTGAGTTTCTCGTGTTTACTGATGAAAGGGTTTTAAGCAAGTCTGTTGAATTATTGATCTTCATGTTTGGTTTCTTTAGTGATTCCCTATGATCCGCAGTGGACCAAAGATCTGTTTCAGTCTTGTTTTAGTGTTCATTTTACCCATTTCACTTTCTTTGAAAAAAGAGAAAAGATTTATTTCAATTTTTCCATTTGAAGAAATTAAAAAAAAAATAAAATTCAGTTTGGTAAAGTAAAAAGGAAAAAGAGTAAACTAGTTATTTACTAAAAAGGAAAAAGACTCTGTTTTTTAAGTTCTTTACTGATTTCTTGAAACATAAGTATCTTGTAGTCAAGTGAAAATTCATTTTAGGTCTTGTTTTTAAAGATATTGAAAAAGTTAGTTAAAGAAAAGTTGGTTACAAAGAGTTAGTTGTAAAACTTTGCTTTTGATTAGAAGCAATTTTCCTTTCAAGTTTCATATTTTTCTCCTCTTTTTTGTCTCTTATAACATCACTAATTTCACCACCATATCCCTTGAGTAAATCAAGCCATTAAAATGAACGTTAAATCTAAAATTAATTAGATTTTTTGTGTTTCTAGGCTCAACCAATTAGTTTAGGGTTAGGGCCTTGAATTAGGTTGGAGAGGAAACTCTTCAAGGTCGTTAAACAAACATTGGATTCAGAGTTAGGGAGTGTTAAAGTCTAGTTTCGTAAACATTATTCGGGACCCCCCCTCTAACACAGGGGCTAAACATGAGGTCGTGTGAGGAAAGGAAACGATGATAACCCCTTCAAAGCTGGACTAAACGTAGTTGGGAACACATATTGAGGATTTTTCATGGGAATACTATCGATTGCATTTGCCTATGGAGCTTTGTGGACCTCTATTCCATTTGATATCCTCTATTGTCTTCCATACCACTTGATTTTGATACCCTCGATAGGTTTCAAAATTGTTGTCCTTCTCATTTCGATCGACCCGACTATCGACTGTACCTGTCTGGTGACTGATTACGAGTTGACAACTTAATTTCCCATCTTCTAGGGACTTACATGGGTGACTGCAGGGGTATACCATGGTACCTATGGAAGACGTTGGGTCACACTTCACAAAGTATACCCGGAGGGTGCTTCTATGTTCGAGTTTCACTTGCACCAGTTAGTTTCTCTAGTGTTGGCTGGCATAACTGTTCTTCCTACTAGATAGTTGTTTACTTGATTTTTCTTATAGGAATTATTCTAGTGTGTGCTTGTTTTTAAACACTAGCTAAGCCTTACTATGCCATTTGATATTTTCACAAAGTGGAAGATCAAGAGCTCCATCGGTCATGAAGGCTTCAAGGTTTGCCACCGATTGCATTAGAGCCACCTTTTCCACCGTTACGAGGAAGACTTGACCAACAAGGGTCATTCAAAGCAACCGGGTCATGGGAAACTATGCTTGAGCTTGCTCCGAGAGGAGATTACTCGACTCCAGAGGAACCTACTATTTCTGAACTTGGAGCGGAAGCTATCAGGTCATATAGCCCTCTGATTACTAACTTGTCAACGCCAATATTAGTACAAGTTGTCCCTCCTAAGGTGACACCTTTCAAGCATCAGATAGTCTTACAAGCAGCCATGGATGCAAATGATGCTACTTCATCTGGGAGTCCTCATACTCTCGTTTTAGCTAATACCATAGGGGGTATCTTGCCTCCTAACCCACCTTCACTAGCTCATACCATAGTGGTATCGACTCCCTCTACCTCGGGTAGTGGTCTGATACTGTCATCGACAATGACCACTACTCTGTTTACGCAGAATGTGATGGGTCCTCCATTCTCATATGGGATGCCCGACTTCGATTTGAAATCAGTCCTTACCTACTCCACCTTACAGACCATGGGTCTAGAGGCTGAGAGCTCAAACTTTCCCATGCAAGGGTCTGTCAGGGGAACTTTAGTCCCCTATAATTCTATCCCCTACGGTGGGGGTCATATACCTCCCCTGTCCCCTTTGCTCGTTGGTTCTTTCCAACAACCCATTGGGACAATTTCTAGCTACAACTTGTTTGGAGAAGGTAGTTTAGGACCTTCATCCTACACTACATCAGTGGGATCCATGTCATTCTCTTTGTTTGATGCATTTGGGAATAACACTTTTTCTTCGATTGTCATCTTGGTTGGGGGAAACCCCGGTTTTGGGCAACAAAATTTTGTGCAGGTACTATTCCTACACAGGGGGTAAGTATAAGAGTTTTCTCCTCTCAGGGACTTTGGAATCCTTGGAAGGGATCAGTTCCCTCACAATGGATGTCATTCAGGGGAAACCCCTTCCATGGTCAATGGAACCTTGGGCAGGGTTCAATACCTATGCTCGTCGGATCAACTAGGGGTATCCCCTTCCAAAATCCTTGGAACACAATGCAGGGAGCAATCCCCCCCCCAACACATGTCTTCCAATTAAGGGAGTTAACTAACGATATCCTAGCAAACACAGTTTTAGTACGTTGGTCAAGGCCACAATTTCTACCAGAACCCTGACCAACAGTCCAACTTTTCCTGACAATGTGGTGCCAGTCAAATTCTAGGCCCCCCTTTTCCTGTACATAGTACTCAAACTAAAATACCATTTCTGGCAACGCTACATCTACCAGGCTTGTCAAGGTTTCTCAATGACCTAATTTTTCATGATCCGCATTGGCCCCCCATGCCGACTAAGTTCCCTTGGATATCCCAAAATTCAAAGGCAAGCCTAGAGAAGACCTAGGTGATCACGTGACAACGTTACACCTATGGAGCTCATCAAAATCACTACAAGATGACTCCATCTAGTTGCACCTTTTTCAATGACCTCTTATCAGGGTTGTCACGAAATTGTATATTGAGATAGACCACTTGAGTTATTATTACTTTAACAACTTGGCGATAGTCTTCCTAAACCATTTCCAGCTACCCATGAGATACAATGTTGGCACCGAATTGCTAGTCAACTTTAAGCAGACTAAATCTGACCATATTTCTGATCACATTCAAGAATGGCGATGTCAGAAGAGATTGATTAAGGTACAAGTCCCACCGGATTTCTTGTTGGAGTGGTTCCTGAAGTATTTGGTACCACTTGTATCCAAATATGTAGCAACTTCAAGAGTGTTTTCAGAGGAGGATATGATAATGAGAGTTCAACAGCTCGAACTGATTTACTCTCAGTCTGGCTTGGTCTATGAGATCTTGCCAGATGCACCATGGTCCATCCTCGACAAGGAAAAACAAAAGTATGGACCCCATTATGATGGTATTGTGGGCTCAGCACAAGGAAATTCCATTGATTTGTTGTCAAATCAATTGCAACAATTATCAATACAACAGACTATGGCTAGCCAGAGCCCCGGTTTAGCTATTCCCCCTACCCAAATGTCTAACATAAACAACATGCAGTCGATGAACTCAAAGGCAAACTAGTAGCCTAAAGGAAAGAAGAAACAATGGAACAAGAAGGGTAAACGGGACAAAAACGCTAATAATAATGTTGGTGGGGGGAAAACAAAGAAGAGAAAGTTGAAGTATCTGTGTAACCTTTGCATGGAGGACCACTTGACTCACCTATTCCTTCGAATTATGTAGGCTCATAAGATATTATCACAAAAACAACCTGTTGTGTTGACAAACCCATTTCCACATGGGGAAAACATGCCTCAAGCTTCAACATCCTCGAGCGCAGAAGGGGGCAATCAGGGACCCCCTGTGTCTACTGGTAATAACTCGACTGTGAATGTTTAAATTTTGAAAGGTGATGCTCATATAGTGACTAGGGCCTAATATTATGGAATGTCAGAATCTTTCGAAAAGGATAAAGAGGCCACAAAACCACCAGTTCCTCTCCAGATTAAGACGATGATGGGTGAAACAATGACACGCATCCCCAAAGGTGCGTTCAAGGAATATTCTCATAATACAAATGCAAGGGCTTCCCATAACTACTTTGGTTTGGAATATTTGGCACAAACCCCTTGCGTGATGTCTGCCTTGGAAGTCCTTCAGAGATTCCCTTCATAGAGAAAATCCATGACCTTGGGATCTGTAGAGACTTGTAACTCGTGAGTGATCATTCTTGATCCAACTGAATTGAAACCTCATCTTCCTTACCATGTTTCATTTCATATAGTAGTGTCTTACACCACAAAATATTTTACTAAAAATGTCTTTTGTACAGTGGTTGACGAGGGTGCCTCTACTTGCACGATGTCGTTGGTGTGTTGGAATCCCATTGGCCAACCCATTTTGTCTCCATCACCTACATTTCTTACAACATTTGACGGTCATTCCTTCAGACCACATGGAATTATTCCTTCTTTCCTCGTGTAGTTAGGAGGAAAGACCATGTGCATGAAATTCAAAGTGGTCGATGTGCCTCCTAACTATAAAATTTTGTTAGGAAGGAGTTGGACCTATGCAATGTATGCAATGGTTTCTATAGTATTTCAGCTCTTGTTGTTTCCACACGAGGGCTGGATTGTGAACATTGACCAGTTGTCTTTCTCCTATCCTGACCCTTCATCGAGGGCATCCATAGTCCTGATGATTGATAACCCTTAGCCCAACATTGTCAACATAGGGGTTGGTTTTTGTCCATCATTGATGGGTACTTTCGATTACCCGCCACCTTCTAGTAGTGTCAAGATTATATTGGCTCTCCCCAACCAACCTAGGGATCTAATTTTTATAAATGTAATCATTTCGAACAAATTACTTTCACGATCTGTGGAATATTCCTTCCCCATCAGCTTCGATGGAAGGGACAGGGCATTCTGGCATGGCCATGCCCTTTTCCATGGCTAAATTTACATACAACATTTTCCAGCAAGATTTGACCAACCCCGATATGACTCCCGCACAGGAGTTAGATCTCATTCTTGAGCCTATTTGGGCTCAAGGTTCTCTTTCTACTATAGATTCTTTAGACCTGGTCTTACCCTCAAATGAGGTGATTCTTGAGGCATTGACTGGTCCAGACAAACCCTGGGATGATCTTCATCATAAATCTTACTTCCTTCTGGAGTTAAGGAGAACAGAGGCAGGCAGATTTGTTTTGACTATGACTGGAGATAAGTATTGTCCTATTAATCCTCTAGCTACGTGCTTAGTATACGTCAAGGGTAATATGGAGAGTATAGTTGAAACAGTCCCCATATATATCTCCAAAACTCCTAGTGTCATGGAGACTATTTTCATCGGAGTGTACTACTCCCCCGAAGAGATTTGAATTTACACAAAGTTATTTAAATAATTTTGCGATGTTTTTTCCTGGTCTGATGACGAAATGCCAGGCATAGGCCCAAGAATTGTCAAACATGAAAGAACGACTTATCCTGATGCCAAGCCGGTCTGAAAGAATCTTCGTCCAGTGAATCCTCAGAAAGCGACAACAATTAAGGATGAAGTAGAGAAACTGCTTAAATCCAATTTTATCTACCCCATACAGTTGACGGAATGGGTGTCAAACCCCGTTCCAGTTAACAGGAAATAGGGTACAATTCACATGTGCATGGAATTTTGTGACTTGAACAAGGCCTGTCCGAAAGATAATTTTTCCACCCCATTCATCGATCATATTTTTGATGAATGCGCAGGTTGCAAGGTATTTTCATTCATGGAATGCTTTTCGGGATATAACCAGATTCAGATCGAACTCAAAGACTAGCATAAAACAACTTTTATTTTTCCTTGGGGCACATTCACATATTGTAAGATGCCTTTTGGCCTGAAGAATGTTGGAGCCACCTTTTAGCACGCCATGTTGTTTTCTTTCCATGACCTTAGACATATAATTAAGGCATATCTTGATGATCTAGCAGCATGCTCTCACAAGAGATCTGATCATCCCACAGACCTTCAACTAATCTTCGAACGATGTCAGCACTATAAGATTTGCTTGAATCCTAACAAGTGCAGTTTTTGTGTGATGTTAGGTCATCTCTTAGGTTTCTTTGTTTCAACAATAGGGATCATGGTCAATCCTCTCAAGTTTGAGGCAATATTTCAATTTCCTCCCTCGTGCACAATACCCCAACTTCAGAGCTTATAGGGGAAAGCGAACTTTCTTCGGAGTTTTGTCACAAACTTCGTCAAGATCACTAAATGGTTTATGCGTCTGTTGAAAATGGGTGTCCCATTTTGTTGGGACGAAGCTTCTCAATGCTCTTTTGAAGCATTGAAACGCTCTCCTACATCTTCCCCTCTACTTTGGCCTCCCAATTATAATAGACTTTGAAGTTCCCTGCTTCTGCTTCCCACGACAAGCGTCGACGATGTTGATCCTGAGTTTATACTTTAAGGCTCTAAATTATACTGTCAAGGCATCCGTAAAGATAAAGGTAATTAAAGGGTAAGAATCAAATTGAAGGGTAAATAAGAGTTGGTTTCTCAACTACCTCTGTCTAGCTTCCCATTGTTTTTAGATGCTGATATCTCTCTCGATAGTTGCCCATGAGCATTCTAATTCAACCCTGTTAGTTGTTGTTTGCAGAATAGTATTAAACAAGTTCAAAGCAATGCTAGTTTGATATTGGAGGCCAGGTTCTATGTTGGGCTGTCTATTATTTGGGACAGTCATGGAAAATAAAGTTTTATTTAAATATGAAAATTTTGAAGATTTGTTGCTTCAGTTTTTAAGGGATGAAAAGAAAAAAAAGAGTTTTGGAACTCAAAATAATAACAGTTGAGGTCGTTTCCTGTACGTGAAACAATTTTGATAATAATAAAGTAACAAAGTAGCATTGTTGAGATAATATGAGGCTTTAATAATGAAATAATCTCATATTGCAACAGGAAGCAAAGAGGAAAATGAGATTTCTAATGAAGTTTAAAATATAATCATTCAAATGACCTACAAGTCTTGAAACTGTTGATAGCAATCACAGAGGAAAAACTATAAATGATTTAATAACCAAATCAATTCAAACTACAACAGATGTGTGAAATAAACTTATAGTTTATCATTCATTAGAAAGACATAAGAAGAAAAATATTGAAAACTATTGGACACAGGGTAAAAGAACACATAGCTTCAAGTTGACAGGATTCAGAATCTTGTCTATATTATTTATACCACAGTGGATTGGAAAACTTTTTAATACAATTGGATCTCTCCAAAAACCAAAAAATCGTTTTCTCAGTCTTGTGAAAATATATATATACATAATCACCAAACATTTTTCTCATTGGTGATTAACTAACTTCCTAAGACTAACAGTTACATGAATGAATAATGTCAAACCATTTACATTTTTGTTTTAACTGCTTTATTATTCAAATGATGAAAATCTTCAAAAAGATATTTCATGTCTGCGTTGATGAACCTCCTCCTTCTGTTTTTAGACAACGAATTCATTTTCCTAGAAACTGTACTAAAACTCTGGGAGCTTCATGAATATCCTTTGCTTCAAATAAGAAAAACTTTCTCTGTAGTTCTGGCAAACGGTCTTCAATTACCTTTCTTGTGAACTTAATAGTTTTTAGTTTTAAGTTAGGCATTTCTATCCATTTTTCAATTTGAATGACATTGATTACCTTTATTTGTGGAATCTCTACCTGAATTTCTTCCAGATCCTCTTCGAATATTAACTGATTCTTGACAATGTTAATTTCCCCTAACAAACCTGAACAATCATTTTTTCCAATGTTCAATGAAGTTTTCCCTAAAAGGTAAAAAATTCCTTGACAGTTGTCATTAACTTCTCTAGTTATTCTTTTGTTTTCTGTGAGGTATGCCTCCCATACTTTGACTATTACATCACCTTTAATGTTCTCTGAAATAGATATCTTTTGAGCCAACCCAAACTCCTCTTTTGTTGAAAGAGCCATTGGTTTTTGGAAAGTTGCTCTGGCTGCTTTCAATTCTCTTTCTTTCTAGAGAATATTCTCCAAGGATTTACCTGTTTCCTGAAAGTAATTCTGAACAAATTCCAGATTAAAAAACACTCCCTGTTGTTCTTTTTCTATCTTCATATGTATTTCCAATACATGGGCCTGGAAGATTTCAAGCTCTACCACTTGTTTTAAAATGGAATTAATCTTATCTTGTAATTTTTTATTTATTTCCTCTTGCTTTATGACCTATGCTTGAGTGACCTATATTTTCTGATTTTCTTCTTCTAAGCTTGCTTTCATTTTTCGAATCTCTTGAATATCATTTAATCTAGCTCGTTCTAGACCCTTTTTTATCTACCAACTGATATTTATTTCAGTCTCCTATAATAGACCCTGTAGCTGAGCTATCATCTGATCTTTTTTCTCCAACATATTTTTCAAACTACCCACAAAGTATAAATTTGTCGATGCTAAAGCTCCCATTGTGACCGCCATTTCTGTAGCGAATTCTCCCTCTTTACGTTTTTGTCCATCTATAATGATCTTGTGCTTTTTAATCATCATATCTCTTCTTGGATGCATCTCCTATTTTAGGATAGCCTTCCTCTTTTTACTGAATAAGTAATCAGAGGAAGGAATCTCATCCCTAGAAATGGGCTCAATATCACTAACATATAGATCTCCCTCTTGGGGATTTCCATAAGTAGACTATAATGGAGTCAAAGAAGTAATGGGACTTCCAAGTTCTCTTGATGTTGTTCCTCCTACTTTTTTGGGAAAACTCTCAGGGATTTTTTAGGGTGTTTCCAATTCCTTTCCTTTCTCTGCCTTTGATTTTTCTGTCTGAGGAACTTATGTTTCTTGTGAATTCATTTCAATCCCCTTCATTTTTCCCTTTGTATTTTCTTTATCCTGTACATTTGTTTCAAAGCTTGGGGGAGGCCCTTTCTAATCTGGAGGAGGGGTCGTGGATTCACCCTGCAAAATTTGTGACAAACAACTTCGCTTGTAACTTTGGAAGGACGTCAAACTAGTCCGTAGGTTGGGTGATAAGGCTCATACCCTATTCAATACCTCCTCATAAGTTTTAACTTCCTTAAATATATCATCATAAACAGATTTTTCGTGTTCATAAGCTTTCATATTACAGTGCATCAACTGTCTGCTTACTAATTGATAAGGGTCATGCCTTTTTTGCTCAATATCTACCAGTTTTATTTCTTCAAGTGCTTCATCTTCCACTTTAGAATGGCCTAGGTTTAGTAATGAAAATTTCCCGACATACACAGGGAAGATTGGCCAAGATTTCTTTTCAGCTACCTTTAGCTCTATTCCAATACCACCTTTCACTATTTGATGTGCTACCTCCCTCAATACTAGTCTGTTCGGGAGGAATTTTGGAAGTGTGTGAGGGGGAGTTGAGCATCCGTAAACCCTAATGTAAGAGAATTTTTCATCAACAAACTAGTTGGCTATTTCTTTGAGATTTCCAGAGACTGACATAGAAATGTGAGGGGGTTCACAGGCATCAAACAATTTATGCATTGGAATTATTATAAAATGACAAATTTCATAAAACGCATTCTTCACATTTTCTTCCCATAGCACAAAGTGATACTCATGAATGGGTTCAGGGAAAGTTATGTTCCAACTCCAATTCATCAGGGGAAAAGGAGTCACTAAGAAAACTGCGTCCATAATGTACGTTAACATGTAAAAGGCCACTAGTTGACATTTAGATTTTGCAACTCTGTAATTTCAAACTTCTTGAGCTAGGTTATCAGACAAAATCTTACTCCAGTTGAAAGTATATCCTTCTGAAGCTTATTCTAAAAAGGGCACTCATTTTGGAGGAAAATGACAGGGATTCTTTTTCCCAAAAAGTCTACACATCATAATAGCTACATAGACCATGTAGTCGTTCAGAGATGTTGTGGCATAAACCCCATGGGTATCAGCCCTAAACTTTGATGGAAATCTCCACCATTCTTTGATTAAATTGGGATACGTTTGGTCTACCTTAGTACACTCCTTCCTTTGAAATTTAGCTAAAAACTCGGCATTATAAGTGTACTTAGGATTTGGTGAGAGTTTATACACTACTTGTATATGTTCTGGCCTGAATGAACTGACAACAACCCCTTGATCATTTAAAATGACTTTTGTCAGGATATCAACCTTTTGCAAGGCCCAATTGATCATGTCATTGTATTCCATAAGCCGAGGGCATGCTGCGATCTTATGAAGCTCTAATTCTGCTACATCCCGTAGGTGATTCTCGGAATCAGTAGGGGAATTCTTGATTTCGTACTCTAGGAATTCAGAGATTTGTGTCCAGGATTTAATTGAGTCGATGGCATGTGGTGTAGTGTCAGATATGATATCTCCTTCTGGGTTGCGCATATCCTCTGTATCTTCACTCTTCTTCAGTGCTTTATTTGGTTCCATGACTTTATGTTAGATGGAAAACCTATCACAGAAAAAGAGTGTATGAGCGCGGTTGAATGCGTCTTAAGCTTGAAAGTATGAAATAGAATATGTTGCGAAACACAGACCTTTAAACTCTCTTTTAATTCATTTAATGATGTATGCACTAACGCAACTGACAAGAATTCAATACATTAAATATAGTGTATATTTACTAAGATACGCATTAGTGTCACATATTATCAGTTATCCTTTATTACAGTGGCCGCATTTTGGTGCTTTTGAATTCAAATTTTGGGAAATTTCATTCGATCAGAAAACCAAGCAAGAACTAACCTAAAAAGTTTGATTGTCATTAATCATGCTTCCAATACAAAATTAATTTAGAGTAAAAATGGATTAGGAGTTGAGACATCACATTTCAGGATTTCGGGGATTGTGTTGACAAGAGGTATGTTATCACTTAATCCTGAATTCCAAAATTGTGAAATCACAACAAGTTTAAATTAGGACTTAACTTCGTTTTAGTAAATTAATTAATCAGTATTAAACTGATTTTGATTCTTTCAGGATTTCAGGGATCGTGTTGATAAAAGGTATGTCATCGATGAATCTCGATTTCCAAAATTGTGAAATGATTAACTTAAGCCTTGAATTTTCGTATTAGTGAAGTAATTAATCATGATTAAGGACTAACTTCCAAAACATGATTAAATTAGTTTAAACACAGATTATGAGTCGGGACTTCGCGTTTCGAGATTTCGGGGATCATGTTGACAAGAGGTATGTTATCGATGAACCTCGAATCCCGAAATCATGATATGATTAACTTAGTCTTAAATAATTAGTAACTTCCATATTTCAGGAAATCGGGAATCGAGATTCCGCGATTGGAAATGCATTAAAAGATATGTTCTTAGTAAGCCCCAATTTCCGAAAAACGTTTTAAAGGTTAATCTTAACTCCTTTAGGGTTTAAGCTTTTCGTGATTTAAAAAATAATTTTACAGAAAGCGCGTAGGGACTTTTATAACACTTTTGGTTTTTTGTCTTTTATTATTTAAAAAAATAAAGCTTGTCGGGATTTCGGTATCATCATTTTGTAAATGAAAGTGAGAATTATGCTTTATGAAAAGTTGAAACCCGAAAAAGGAAGGTTTTAGTTTTGAAGATAAAAAAAAATTAATAAATGTTTCAACATAGGCTCCAATTGGGGACCTCGTCTCCTTGTGGGACGAGGAGAACAGGTAGACTCAGTGCCTTTATTGTGTAAATGGAGTCAATGGCTTCTTTCTGTAGAACTTGCTTAGGAAGGGAATACAGAGGGAAAAAAGAGATTTCATGTTGACTTCTGAAAAGCTTTTCAAAACTCTCAACGTTGTAAACTCAGCTGCAACCCCATTCTTGATCCTCTCCTTCTCATTACTGAATTTAAGTCTACTATAAAATGATCAAAACTATCCTAGGGAATCCAATAGATCTTGCGTCTTTTGGCTCGCATCAAATGAAGTGAATTTCATGTTTTTAATTAGGGAGCCCTGTCTGGACTTGGGATGCAGATGCGATTTTGAAAAGGCTGGTAACCAGAGTAGAGTGAAAATTACATATGATAGCCTTACAGATACCTCATATATTGCTTCACTGGCAGTGAGCCTGTTCAGTACCCCGGTGAAGTTATCTATCCCTTTCTACTGAATTTCCTTTCACCACTTCGAATCATAATTATGCATTTAAATGCTAAGACGAGGGAAATCATTTAAATGAATTTCCTTTCATTGTCTTCTTGCACTATATGGGGGCAATCAAATATGAATTTCCTTTCACCATCTGTCTTATATTTTACTTTTTGAACACAAAGTGGGGGCAATTAGAGGTAGTAAGTATACTAGGGATGGTATCTATGTAAAATTTGTAGTGTAGGTCTGTCAACTTGCTTTGATTACCCTAGACATACCCTTTTTTAACTTTCAAAGCACCTTAGTCCGTAGGGAAAAAGGGGAAGGTTTATTTCAGGGGTCTTCCTTCGAGCAAGCCTAAATCCTTAGAAAATTGTTAAGAAACCTAGGAGAGTCGGGATCATCCTAAGAATAACTTTGTTTAGTTAGAGAGTGAGGAGTTATGAGGACTTCTCTACCTTTTAGGAACTGTTTTTCAGCTTCCAAAGCTAAGACGTAATCTCTTCTCCCTCTGTGGGAAACCTGGAAAGATATTTGGTATTTTAAGAAGGCAAAACCGAGGGTAGAAAGGGGCGATGGAGGAAGACTTGGAAATCGAAAAATAGGGGTCATAAATTAAACCCAACTCTTGGAACTCTTTCTCGGAGACACTTTTCTTTCTTTGTTTATTTTAATTACCTCTTATCTTATTCTAGGTGAAACTCTTAGGGCCTAGAGTAAGAACACGTTCTTTTTAAATACATATTATACTTACAAGACTATCCCATTAATTTAGGGACCTTCGTTGAAAAATTAGACTTCTCTGGAATTCACACCTTTGCCTTACCATTTTCGTTCTCTTTTGAAATAACTGAAATCTTTATATCACTTGTTTTCAGTGAATTTATCTTTTGATATATGGCTATTTGTTAGCTCCTTTCGCTTTGTTTGGGCTGCAAGCTAAGATCATGTGAAGGAACATAACGAAGAGTATTAGGGATTTTAAACAAATTGAATACATTGAAAATTTTATATCCCTACTTCTAGAAAAACATTAACCTATTTTTATTTTATTAAAAGAAGACTTACCAAAGAAAATCATGAAATAAAAAGAAAAATCAAATGGTATATACAGTTGGAATTTTGAAAATCAATTATTCCATATAATGTTTTAAATAACGCCCATTGACAGGGGCATTGAGGATTTTACCATCCAAATTCTCTAATAGAAATGATTTTTTTCCTTCAGGAGTTGTTACCTTGAATGGTCCATACTAGATGTGATCGAATTTACCATGTTTTGTCGAGTCTTCCTTCCTTTCATCCCATTTTAAAACCAAATCTCTCGGGAGAAAATCTCTGTCTTTGGCTTTACGATCAAATAGAGCTTTCATGTCGTCCTAGTATTTCTACAACCTTTCATCCACTTCGGCCCTGTGTTGTTGGACTTCAATCAGCTGACTTATCCTTCTTGTGACATGATTTGGTTCTTCCTTCTCATATTTCCAAAGTTTCATTACAGGAAGTGCTAGATTCATAGGTAACACTACATTGGTCTCGTACACCATTTGGAAAGGAGAAATGTTGATAGACTTTTTGGTGCCTATTCGATTTTCCCACAGAGCGTATTTCAAATGTACATGCCAAGATTTCTTGTTTTCTCTTAGCACTTTCTTAATTATATTGATTAAGCTCTTGTTTGAAGACTCGGCCAACCCATTTCCCTGGGGGTAATATGCAATGGAATGACCAAGCACGATATTGTATTTTTGGTAGAAACTGACCATAACCATAGATTTAAAGGCCTGAGCATTATCTTTTACTATCTTTTGGGGGAAGCCAAATCTAGATAAACTATTCTCTTCTAAAAAATCTATTACCACTGAATCTATAGGCTTTCTGGTTGGAATAGCCTCCACCCATTTGGTGAAGTAATCTGTTGCAGTTAGGATCCATCTATGCTGAGCACTAGAATGAGGATTAATTTTTCCTTTTAAATATAATCCCCATTGTTGAAAAGGAGCTTCCATTTTGACTGGAACCAGCGGCATCGCTGGGAGCTTATGCTTACCTGCAAACAATTGGCAAGGGTTGCAGGCTTGAACCTTTGCATTAACGTCCGAGAAACATTTTGGCCAATAATATCCTGCTCTTAGGATATTATAAGCCATCGCCCTCCAAGTGTGATGTACTCCACACACTCCTTTGTGAAATTGTCTTATGACCTTCTCTATTTATGATTCGACCAGACAAACCAATAGGAAGCCAAGTGGATCCTTCCAATATAGTTTTCTTTCAGATATATGGTACTTGACCACATACAACTTTAGCGTTTTGGCTTTAGATGGGGGTAAATCACTTGGGCACTTCAAGGTCAACAAGTAGGACACTATGTCTCGATACCAATCATATAAAGAAAACTTTTCTTTGATTCTACTTTCAGTGATTTGTTCGTCGAGTTCATATATGTCCACATACTCTTCAACTCCCTGCAGGCCATTTATTCTGAGAGCTCTGAAATTTGATTCAGCTAAGAGTTTAGCCAAAGCTTGTCGCTTTACTAGTTTCGTTGGTTTTATCTCTAGGTCGAACTCTTGAATCTTGGCTAGCCACCATCCTCTTTTGCCATCACTATCGGACTGAAATAAAATATAGTTTATAGATCTAGTGGGTACATACATGATTATCTTGGAATGTAATACGTGTGTTCTGAAAGCCTTTAACGCCTTCACCATAGCATATGTTTGTTTCTCCATTATATCATATCTAAGTTCAACATCTCTGAGACTTTTTCTAAAAAAGGCTACCAGTTTCTCAAAGCCTTCTTCATTTTTTTGGAGGAGAACCGCAGCGAGTGTGTGTTCAGAGGTGAATGAGAAAATAAGAAAATCCATTAGATAATCGGGGCTTGCTAGTACGGGTGCTTCGCTTATAACCTTCTTGATGTGTGCGAATGATGCTTTATCTTATACTGTCCATTTCACTTCGCTATTTTTCTTTAGCATATCTGTGATCAATTTCACGATTTCAACAAAGTTTGGAATAAATCTCCTTAAAAAATTTATTTTCCTAAGAATGACTGAATTTCTTTTACATTCCTAGGGATATTTATTGTGCCTATGGATTCAACTCTTTTAGGATCAATTTTAATTCCGTCTCGAGACACAATATGACCCAAAAGTTTACCTTCTTGCATAGCAACATGAGCCTTTTTGGGGTTTAAGGACAAACCAAACTTGCAACATTTTTCAAACCTCTGCTTGAGATGTATCAAATGATCTTCATCAGATTTAGAAAAAATGATTAGATCATCAAGATAGATAACCACAAGTTCGTCTCTTTCGCCAATGAAAGTGATATCCATAGCCCATTGGAAAGTAGCACCTCCATTCATCAAACCAAAAGGCATCTTATCATACATAAATGTACCCCAAGGGGTGGTGAAGGCTGCCTTTTCTTTACCGTGTTCGCAGATGGAAATTTGATTGTATCCGTAAAACCCATTGCTCATCGACATCCTATTTTCCCCAACTACTTTTTCTAAAATGTGATCCATTTTGGGTAGGGGGTAATTATCTTTGAAGGAGGATTTATTTAGATTTCTAAAATCCACACACAATATTATTTCCCCGTTTTTCTTTCTAACCAGGACCAAGTTTGCTACCCAATCTGAGTATCTCAGTGGTACAATTATCTTTGCATCTAAGAGATTTTTGACTTCTTTTTCGATCACGGGCAATAATATAGGATTAATTTGTCTAAGTTTTTGTCTAAAGGGTTTGACACCAAGCTTCAGGGGTATCTTATGTTCAATCAAAGTGGTGTTATAGGTTCTCATCTCTTCATAAGACCAAGCGAACACGTCCTTGTACTTATTAAGCAACTTCGCGTACTTACTTTTAGTTTCTGGGGATAAATATTTGGATAGTTTCACCAGTCGAGGGTTTTCTTTAGTACCTATGTCACAGTCTTCAACCTCTTTAGGTTGAGGCTGTAGAGTGGATTTTGAAGGGATATCATCTTGATTGAATAATATTTCCAAGGGAATCAGGCCCTTAGGGATCTGGTTATTTTTAAGAACGAGCATTTGATGATTCACGATTTTATCATGGAACTATTGAGGATCCTCCCCTTCCTGCATGATCCAAATAGGATCATTTTGGTTTTCTTGGTCAGCGTGCATTTTGCAAACGCATTGATTGATTCTAAAAATTTGTGAAGTTGTTCATTGTCCTCAAAGACTTGCCAATGTTATATGTTATTCGGTATAGAAGGTCGGTGCCTCATTTGTATGTGGTACTTTAGTTTAAATGCGGTGGGAGGTGTGAAAGTTGAGGCTGCCTTGGCTAATGTATCAACCTGTTGGTTTTCAATTCTAGGAATGAAATGAACTTTGACAGAGGAAAAGAAATTTTCGATCAGATCCCAGATGCAATTCTTGTAGGATGTCAACCTAGGATGTTTGGCCTAGTACTGTTGGTTAACTTGTTTTATGATTAGCTCGGCGTCACCAAAGAATTCAAGGTTTTTTATTTTCATTCTCCTGGCAGCTTCTAACCCTAACACTAAGGCTTCATACTCACATATGTTATTAGTGTGGTTCTCATTCCACTGTAATCTATAAGAAAAGGGAATTATGAATTGATTATCGGAATCCACCAGGAGTGCCCTAGCTCCAGCTCCAAAATAGGATGAAGCACCATCAAAAAACATCTTTCATACACCCGAGCTATATACATTTTCTTTTAATCCTTCTTTTTCTGTTTTTTCTTCTGTACAACTTTCGTCTATACCTACTTCAAACTCATCATCAATAGATAATATACAATTTCCTAAATCTTGGTTGTAAATATATACAGGGTGGTTATTTGGGTTATGTGGATCACCTACCATGAAAGCCAACCTAGTTTCTCTATAAAGACGTGTATATTGTCCTCCAAATACTGGAATTGTAGCATATGTCATGTCAAGATGGAGAGATCCCCCAAGTTTGGCACCCCATGACCTAGATAATAGTATACCATATTTAGGAGGGATATCAGCGACTACTACACCCATGAGAATGATTTTAGTGGGTATTTGTGCCAGATTGACCACCAGGTCTTTAATCATACCTATGCATTTGACCTTTCTTGAATCAAATGAATATAAGTCTCCATATGGCCTGGTGATTTAGAGACCTAAATTTTCCATAATGGATTTTGGCATCACATTGTGGGATGCTCCAGAATCTAGCATATAGTTATGAAGTAGGTGGTCAAACAAGGTCAACATGATATAGAAGGGATCAACAATGTCTCTCGCACCTTCGAAATGTGGACCAAAAACTATATTTGGCTTGTCATCTTCTAAGTTTATGACATTGACTTGGATTTCGTCTTCTGAAAAGCTAATCATCTTAGCAATTTGCTTTCTATATATGGGATTTTTATCCAGTTCAACAAGTGGGATAGGGATTTTGATTTTGTTTATTTCATTTTCGAGACTAAAATTTCCCAAAGCCTTTTCACTCTCAATGTTTGGGGCCTCCATTCCTTTCTTTTCAAATTTTCTTTGTGGTGCATATTTGATTTCACCCACGGGGACCTGTGTTTTTGCGGCGAGTGTTCCTACTGACTTTGGCTTGACAGGTTGCGTGTCAGCGATGTGAGTTTTTGCAGTCTGTTTGTCAGCAACCTTTGGAGCTGCTTCATTAGTTTCGCCTCTAGGAAAGATCCTTTTTGTTGGGACAGTTGGAAGACTCTTATTCTTAGGTCTTAAATTATATTTCTCATGTATTTCAGCTATAATATCATCTGTGATACCCTGATAGGCCAAATCTTCAGACATATCATTGCTAACATTGTCTTCTGATCTAATTTCCTTATTTAAGGATTTTTCGTAAACTTGTATTGATAAATAAGATGATTTATTATCATCGCCAAGATTATTAATATCCTCATCAAACTCTTCAAAATATTCTATATCTTCCTCTCTAATGAAGTTTTCACTTTTTAAGGGGGTTGGGATTTTTTTATCCTCATTTTTAATTGTTTTCTATGGGGCCTACGGATGAGGATTCCTTCTAAAATCCTTCCTAGGAAAATTATCCCTTTTTGATTTATCTAGTTCCATTTTTGAAATCTTATTTGAAAGTTCTCTAATTACCCTAGCCATCTCGTCTATTTTATCTCCCGAGGATTTACCCGATCCTGAGGATCCACCTTGTTCTTTGAATTTCCTATTTTCTTTGTTCCCAGTTTCTATTTTTGCTTTTAATTTCCCTGATGCCATCATGTTCGATTCAATCTCGAGAGCATCATCTTTCATTTTCATGAGATTTGTTGATCTCCTTTCTCTCAATAATAAGGAGAAATCGGGATCAAAGGTGCCAACAAAAGTCACCTTTGCTGCAGGTTGAGAAGGTTTGACCTCAACTGGGATTTTATTATACAACTTGTTAAACCTTTGCATGAACTCAAGAACATATTCTGAGTTTTTCTTTCTAAGGGCTCCAAATTTAGTTAGGTAATACAGGTGTTCCCTCCTCTCACCCCATTGTCTAATAAAGGCATTTTCAAGTTCTTCGTAATATCTTAGAGATCCGGCTGCTAAGACTCAGAACCAGGTCCTCACCTGTCCCTCGGAAGTCTAAACGAGGAGTCTAGAATAGACATCTTCGTGTTTTATTCCGAGGATGTTGGAAAATTGGTCAAAAACTTTTATGTGCTCTTGAGCGGTCAAATTTCCTTCCCTTGTAAATTTGGGAAGGCTTTTCATATAATTTTTGGGAAGCTCATGTAGGGGAACTAGGAGGACAAGGGGGGCATATCTAGCAGCTACTTTAGAAAAGATTCCAGGAAGTGGTGTTTGGCTGCCTACTGGTCCTCCTGGGGCACCACCTCTAGCTCCAAAACCTCTGTGTGCAGCCATTAATAGATTTGAGGCTGAAGCTTGGAATGTGTCAGGAGAAGGCTCACATAAATCTGGGGAAAATACGTTAGGAAAATAGAACGTATCATATGAGAGGGGAAGAAAAATGGATCTCTCAAGTGTTTTTGTAACGTTCAACTACGTAAAATCAGGTGACGAATAGTATGTATGGGTGAGATGATTTGCCTAAGGGATCTTTGTGTTTTTTAAGTATTTTCTGGATCAGAGACTGGCGAGGTCTACTTGTCGTCCAGGTTCTTTCTGGTGTTCTTTTGGCTAATATCCAATTTGCTTATTGTGGAGTCACCAAGTGAAAAATAAGATAGCCTTAGAAGGTTTTCTATCTTTGTTCACTATCAAAGAAAGAAAGTGTCAATGTAATTCTTCCGAGGGAAAAGTTTCATTTCTTCATCCTCAACAACGACGCCAAAAAGATGTTGTTCCTGAGTTTATACTTTAAGGGTATAAAGTATACCGTCAAGGCATTCGTAAAGATAAAGGTAATTAAAGGGTAAGAATCAAATTGAAGGGTAAATCAGAGTTGGTTTCTCAACTGCCTCTGTCTAGCTTCCCATTGTTCTTGGATGTTGATATCTCTCTTGATAGCTTCCCATGAACATTCTAATTCAACCAAGTTAGTTGTTGTTTGTAGAATAGTATTAAACAAGTTCAAAGCAATGCTAGTTTGATCTTGGAGGCCAAGTTCTATGTTGGGATGTATATTATTTGGGACAGTAATGGAAAATAAAGTTTTATTTAAATATGAAAAGTTTGAAGATTTGTTGCTTCAGTTTTTAAAGGATGAAAAGAGAAAAAGATATTTGGAACTCAAAATAATAACATAATAACAATTGAGGTTGTTTCTTGTACTTGAAACAATTTTGAGAATAGTAAAGTAACAAAGTAGCATCGCTGAGATAATATGAGGATTTAATCATGAAAGAATCTCATATTGTAATAGGGGGCTAAGAGGAAAATGAGATTTCTAATGAAGTGTAAAATATAATCATTCAAATGACCTATAGGTCTCGAAACTACTCATAGCAATCACGGAGGAAAAACTGTAAATGATTTAATAACCAAATCAATTCAAACTACAATAGATATGTGAAATAAACTTATAGTTGATCATTCATTAGAAAGACGTAAGAAGAAAAATATTGAAAACTATTGGAAACAGGGGCAAAGAACACATAGCTTCAAGTTGACAGGATTCAGAATCTCCTCTATACTATTTATATCAAAGTGGATTGGAAAACTTTTTAATACAATCAACTCTCTCCAAAAACCAAAAAATCTTTTTCTTAGTCTTGTGAAAATATATTTATATGTAATCACCAAAAAAAAATCCCGTTGGTGATTAAATAACTTCCTAAGACTAACGATTACATGAATGAACAATGTCAAACCATTTACATTTCTGTTCTAACTGCTTTATTATTCCAATGATGAAAATCTTCAAAACTGTATTTCATGTCTGCATTGATGAATCTCCTCCTTCTTCTTTTAGACATCGAATACATTTTCCCAAAAACTATACTAAAACTCTGGGAGCTTCAGGAATATCCTTTTCTTCAAATAAGAAAACATTTCTCTGCAGTTCTAGCATACAGTCTTCGATTATCTTTCTTCTGAACTTAATAGTTTGTAATTTTAAGTTAGGCATTACTATCCATTTGTCAATTTGAGTGACATTGTTTAACTTTATTTGTGGAATATCTACATGAATTTCTTCTAGATCCTCTTTGAATCTTAATTGATGCTTGACAATGTTAATTTCCCCTAACAACCCTGAACAGTCGTTTTTTCCAATGTTCAATGAAGTTTTCTCTAAAAGGTCAAAAATTCCTTGACAATTGTCATTAACTTCTCTGGTTATTCTTTTGTTTTCTATGAGGTCATCCTACCATACTTAGAGTATTACATCACCTTTAATCTTCTCTAAAACAGATAGCTTTTGAGCCTCCCCGAAATCCTCTTTTGTTGAAAGAGCCACTACTTTTTGGAAAGATGCTCTGGCTACTTTCAATTCTCTTTCTTTCTGGAGAATATTCTCCAAGGATTTACTTGTTTCCTGAAAGTAATTCTGAACAAATTCCAGATTAAAAAAAACTCCCTGTTGTTCTTTTTCTATCTTCATATGTATTTCCAATACCTAGGCCTGGAAGATTTCAAGCTCTACCACTTGATTTGAAATGAAATTAATCGTATCTTGTAATTGTTTATTTATTTCCTCTTGCTTTATGACCTATGCTTGAGTGACCTATATTTTCTGATTTGCTTCTTCTAAGCTTGCTTTCATTTTTTGAATCTCTTGAATGTCAATTAATCTAGCTCGTTCTAGACCCTTTTTTATCTCCCAACTAATATTGCTTTCAGTATCCTTTAAATGACCCTGTAGCTGAGATATCATCTGATCTTTATACTCCAACATAGTTGTCAAACTACCCACAGAGTATAAATTCACCGATGCTAAAGCTCCCATTGTGCCCACTATTTATGTAGCGAATTCTCCCTCTTTAAGTTTTTGTCCATCTAGAATGATCTTGTTCTTTTTAATCATCATATCTCCTCTTGGATGCATCTCCTGTTTCAGGATAGCCTTCCTCTTTTTACTAAAGAAGTAATCAGAAGAAGGAATCTCATCCCTAGAAATGGGCTCAAGGTCACTAACATATAGAGCTCCCTCTTGGGGATTTCCATAAGTAGATTTTAATGGAGTCAAAGAAGTAATGGGACTTCCAAGTTCTGTTGATGTTGTTCCTCCTACTTTTTTGGGAAAACTCTCAGGGATTTCTAAGGGTGTTTCCAACTCCTTTCCTTTCCCTGCCTCTGATTTTTTTGTTTGAGGAACTTTTGTTTCTTGTGAAGGAATTTCAATCCCCTTCATTTTTCCCTTTCTATTTGATTTATCCTGTACATTTGTTTCAAAGCCTAGGGGAGGTCCTTCCTGCTCTAGAGGAGGGGTTGTGGATTCACCCTGCAAAATTTTTGGCAAACAACTTCACCTATGACTTTGAAAGGACATGAAACTAATCTGTAGGTCAGGTGATAAGGCCCATAACCTGTTCAATACCTCCTCATAAGTTTTAACTTCCTTAAATATATCATCATAAATAGATTTTTCATGTTCATAAGATTTCATATTACAATGCATCAAATGTTTGCTTACTAATTGATAAGGGTCATGCTTTCTGTGCTCAATAACTACCAGTTTTATTTCTTCAAGTGCTCCAGCTTGCACTTTAGAATGGCCTAGGTTTAGTAATGAAAATTTCCCGACATACATAGGGAATATTGGCTAGGATTTCTTTTGAGCTGCCTTTAGCTCTATTCCAATACAACCTTTCACTATTTGATGTGATACCTCCCTCAATACCAGTCTGTCCTGGAGGAATTTCAGAATTGCGTGAGGGGGAATTGAGCATCCATAAACCCTAATGTAAGAGAATTTTTCATCAACAAACCAGTCGGCTATTGCTTTGAGATTTCCTGAGACTGACTCATAAATGTAAGGGGGTTCACAGCCATAAAACATTTTATGCATTGGAATTATTATAAAATGACAAATTTCGTAAAACACATTCGTAGCATTTTCTTCCCACAACACAGAGTGATACTCATGAATGGGTTCTGGGAAAGTTATGTTCCAACTCTAATTCATCAGGGGAAAAGGAGTCATAGAGTAAAATGTGTCCATAATGTACACTAACATGTAAAATGCCACTAGTTGACCTTTATATTTTGCAACTCTGTAATTTGAAACTTCTTGAGCTAGGTTATCAGAAAAAATCTTACTCCAGCTGAAAGTATATCCTTCTGAAGCTTCTTCTAAAAAGGGCACCCATTATGCAGGAAAATGCCAGAGATTCTTTTTCCCGAAATGTCTACAGAGCATAATAGCTACATAGACCATGTATTCATTCAAAGATGTTGTGGCATAACCCCCATGGGTATCGGCCCTAAACTTTGATGGACATCTCCACCAGTCTATGTTTAAATCAGGATAAGTTTGGTCTACCTCAGTACACTCCTTCCTTTGAAATTCAACTAAAAACTCGGCATTATAAGTGTACTTAGGATTTGGAGAGAGTTTATACATTACTTGTATATGTTTTGGCCTGAATGAGCCGACAATGAACCCTTGAACATTTAAAATGCTTCTTGTCGGGATATCAACCTTTTCCAAGGCCCAATTGATCATGTCGTTGTATTCCATAAGCCGAAGGTGTGTTGTGATCTTATGAAGCTCTTATTCTGCTACATCCCAGAAGTGATTCTCAAAATCAGTAGGGGAATTCTTGATTTCGTACTCTAGGAATTCAAAGATTTGTGTCCAGGATTTAATTGAGTCGATGGCATGTGGTGTAGTGTCAGATATGATATCTCCTTCTAGGTTGTGTATCTCCTCTGTATATTCACTCTTATTCGGTTCTTTCTTTGGTGCCATGACTTTATGTTAGATGGAAAACCTATCACAGAAAAAGAGTGTATGAGCTCAGTTGAATGCGTCTTACGCTTGATAGTATGAAATAGAATATGTTACGAAACATAGACCTTTAAAATCTCTTTTAATTCATTTAACGATGTAGGTACTGACACAGATGACAATAATTCAATACATTGAATGCAATGGATATTTACTAAGATACACATTAGTGTCACATATCATCAGTTATTCTTTATTAAAGTGGCTGCATTTTGGCTCTTTTGAATTCAAATTTCGGAAAATTTCATTCGATTGAAAAACCAAGCAAGAACTAACCTAAAAAGTTTGATTGTCATTAATCATTCTTCCAAAACATAATTAATTTATACTAAACATGGATTAGGAGTCGAGAATTCACGTTTCGGGATTTCGGGGATTGTGTTGACAAGAGGTATGTTAACATTGAATCCCGAATTCTGAAATTACAAAATCACGACAAGTTTAAATTATGACTTAACTTCGTTTTAGTAAATTAATTAATCAGTATTAAACCCGCTTTGATTCTTTTAGGATTTTATGGATCGTTTTGATAAAAGGTATGTCATCGATGAATCCCGATTTTTGAAATTGCGAAATGATTAACTTAAGCCTTGAATTTTTGTATTAGTGAGTTAATTAATCAGGATTAAGGACTAACTTCCAAAACAGGATTAAATTAGTTTAAACACAGATTATGAGTTGGGACTTTGTGTTTCAGGATTTTGGGGATGATGTTGACAAGAGGTATGTTATTGAAGAAGCCTGAATCCCGAAATCACGATATGATTAACTCAGTCTTTAATAATTAGTAGTTTCCATATTTTGGGAAATCAGGGATTGGGATTCCGCGATTGGAAATGAATTAAAACATATGTTCTTAGTAAACCCCAAATTCCAAATTTTTTTTTAAAGGTTAATCTTAACTCCTTTAGGGTTTAAGATTTTCGTGATTTAAAAAATAATTTTACAGAAAGAACGTACAGACTTTTATAACACTTTTGGTTTTTTGCCTTTTATTATTTAAAAAAATAAAGCTTGTCAGGATTTCTGTATCATCCTTTTGGAAATGAAAGTGAGAATTATTATTTATGAAAAGTTGAAACACGAAAAAAAAAGGTTTAGTTTTGAAGATAAAAAAAAACTTAATAAATGTTTCAATAGACGAATTCTCCATTAGGCACGAAACTATCTCATACTCGATGGCATTTTGCATCGTCGAGGTGTAGATTACATTCTTCTTCGGTGCCTTACACACAAGGAAGAAGAGCTCGTTTTGAACGACTGCCACACTGGAGCATGTGGTGGTCATTTGTCTGGGTTGGAAACAACCCAAAAGATTCTACGTATCAGTTACTTTTGGCCTATGTTAATAAAAGATTGCGTAGATTTAGTCAAGAAGTGCCACCCATGTCAGATATTCTCTCAGAAGATGCGGGCACATCCTGCTCCCATGTTTCCTGTCATTGTTGTTGGTCCTTTCACCAAGTGGGGGATTGACTTTAGTACATGTCACCTGGCTTCATCCAGGGGAATCATTACATCAACGTAGTGGTAGATTAATTCACAAAGTGGGTCGAGGCTATGCCAATGTTTAACAATGATGGATAAACAATGACTCTTTTCATTTTTAACCAGATAGTAGCAATGTTCAACATCCTAAAGGATATTTTCATTGACCATGATAGTCACTTCCAAAACAAGATGATGACTGAGTTAACATCAAATCTTGGGTTTAGGAAAGAATATTCATCACCCTACTACCCACAAGAGAATGGTCAGGTTGAAGCTATGAATAATTCTCTCAAGACTATTCTTCAACGAATGATCAATTCTGCCAAGTCAAATTGGAATTTGATGTTGTACTCAACGTTGTGGGCCTACCAAACGTCTATAAAGAATGCCACCAGTTTTTCACTTTTTCAACTCGTATATGGGCTGGAAGTAGTCTTTCCTATTTAGTGCCAGATCTCATCTTTAAAGTTATCAGTGGAATTACTCCCAGACACATCATCTCTTGAGGAACGACTATTATATCTTGAGTAGCTCGATGAGCGGCATCATGATGTAGCCTTGGCCAATGAGGCTCATAAGCAATGATTCAAGTGTCAATATGATCGGTTCATTCGTCCTTGGATTTTCTCTGAAGGAGATATCGTCCTAGTATATGATCAAGACAAGGATCCCCTGGAGGTAGGCAAGTTCAAACCCATGTCGTTCAGACCATTTATCATGAAAGAGGTATTAAAGAAGGGTGCTTATTGTCTAGTTGAATTTGAAGGAAATTCCTTGGCGGAGCCTAGAAATGGGCTCTACCACAAGAAGTATTACTCTTATTTTTGTCTCTTGGGTGACTTATTGTACATATCTATAGTTCTTATATAGTTTTTGTCTTTTTGTTTTATGGACGTGTAGTTATTTATGTCTTCTTTTTCACTATGGCAGATGCCAAGTGAATCGGAGGTGTTCTTTGGGTTCATGGATGATGTTAGACGACACACTCAGAGGCTTGACTCTGCATCTTGGGTGATTTTCACACCTGGAGGCCAGTTGCTATCTTCCGAAGGTATTTTTCTAGGTAACGCCACAAACAATGTCGTCAAGTAAAACATAGTGATAGATTTTCTTCACGACGCTTTGTCGCATGGAATTTCTCACCTCCAGGTCTACTTAGATGCTTAGTTGGTTGTGTCCCAGTTAAATGGAGTTTACCACATTTATGATCCTACTTTTCACCGACGTTTCCTTAGGGTACGTCTCTTAGAACGTTACTTTGATTACATTACGTATATCCATGTTCCTAGGAGATTTAATCAAATGACAGATACTCTAGCTAATCAAGTATTAGACTGATATCTTGCACATACATAAAAAGAAGCACACACATATACATGTACATACATTTGTAAAAAAAATGTGCTCCGTAAGACGAATAAATATGTAAATATATATATATATATGTCAAAAAATGTCATGAGTACATAGGTGGGCGTGAACGCCTCAAAAATAAGGTTCGGTATACATTGCGGGGCTTATGCTCTCCAAGCATATACAATGGTGCCCTTGGCACATAAACATCTAGACTATCTAATCTCGGGGTCTATTGACCCTACCATAGTGAACACCAACATTGGATAAACACTGGAAGAGTTGGAACCAAGTCCGTCGTTCCCCCACTACATGAGGGTACATAGAAGGTGAGAGATCCTTGATCTCAGCCATAGGTATTGTACGAGTGAGCGGGGTGAGTTTGCACTCCACCCACCTCAAAGTTATCTCAGTCTCTCTGGCTGGATGTCCCCATGTGGCTATTGGTCCGTCGGATGTTGTTGGTCCCGCCTCTGGTCGAGGACGTCGTTGAGTCCTATTGAAGTTTTTCGGGTGCACTAGTCCCACATATGTACATAACAAATACATGAAAGTCAATACTCTGATGCATATATAAATATTATATATATATAAAAAAATTAAAATTAAAAAACTTTAAAAAACATGTTACCTATCTCTCCTCGCTCCTCTTCGGGAGGCATGGACATGTCAAGATCCCTGGAAAAGTTGATTCCAACATAGGGGCAGTCCTCTATCGCTAGAATATTCCGTGCCCACCCATAAAAAAAATTGTCATCAAAGGCCTCTATGGTCCTCCCTCCCCCCTATCATGGTAGCAATGTTTCCCATCTGCATACTATTGGGAAGGATGCCACATGCCCTCGTATAGTCTCACTAGGACTCAGATTGGGCACTCTCTCAAAGACGAATGAGCAAAGGATAGTTCCAAACCCAAAGTTCTTGTTGTTGAGTTCTCGACACTCTATCAACTTCCTCTTCATGCATGTGAGCATGGTAGTACTCCAGTCTTATATATGTGCCTCCTGTCACTGAATAGAACAATGCATGTACACATGGGAAGCCTGGTGAAGGGTCGTAGATCCAGTAATCCACCCAATAAGTAGCAATATCACTCTCAGAGAAAAACTAGTGATTTTGTGAATTGGCACTTGAGAACCTACCTAGTCAGTGTTGGTCTCATAGTACATTTGGATGTAGTCCTCGATGTTAAAAGGCACAGTGGGAAATGTCCATATATTGACTGGTTCCCCTCTCCTTGAGAGGCCAGTCAAGAAGTAAATGTCCTCAGTCGTTGGAGTCAATGATTGTCCCTCTATCATGAATGCCTCTACATTTGCATGCTAGTAGTCAACTAGGGAATTCAGTAGCCTCAGTTGTGCCCTCATAAATGGACATCAAAAGACCTTCCACAACCCACATTGTTTCAATGCGACAATGGTAGCAGGGTCCTCATTGACTAGTATATCAATTTCCTCATGTTCCCTCTCCCTCCAATGGACATACATCCTATTCGATGGCAGATAAAAGGGAGTTATCTCTTACATTTTAAGTTTTTCCCAAGATTTTGAGGGTGTACGTGGGATTTTTCGTCCACAGTCGCGTATGTACACGGGAAAAATGTTTTCTTCTTGAGTACATATGCAGGTTGTCCTTATACAACCAATGTACATGCAGGGCCACTCTTCTTAGGAGAGCACGCCCCCCTAAAAACAAAGAGAAATTCATAAGAAAGGAATTGAAATGCAAGAGGGATGAGTTTGTACTTACCTGGTCCAAGTTGAAGTTTGTTTCATCCTCTGAAGCTCCCAGAATCAACTTCTTTAACAAAGGGGTTTTTTCTCCTTTTGGTCAATTTTCAAAATGCAATGGTGAAAATGAGTTGTCAACTTCTATTTATAGACTTTTTGGGCCCTTTTTGCCACCTTTTTTACCACCTTTGTCATTTTTCCTGGCTTGGAAATCACTTGATTTTGTTCTTGAGTTTCTTATTGGATTTTATAATACACTTTTTCTTTTGGTTTGGTAACTTTTTGGGGGATGGGTCACTTTAAATGTCCTTTGGTAAACGTCATTTTTTCCAACTTTTTGCATATAAGTTAGGATTTCACCTCCACTCACTCCATCTTGTTGTATTTTATTCTTTTACATAGGATCAATCCCACCGAAGTGCAATACAAAACCTTCATTGTTGCTCTAGAAGTGTCATGATTAGGTGGTAGAGCCTACCTTTACATGGATGCCCTAGATAGATCATTGTTTCATTTTGGCGTCCATGTTGTCTATAATGACTATAGGCTAGTCCTTGTTAGTCCTGTCATGATTACGATATTGAGCCTGATTCGTTTGATTAACCATCATTATTGGCCTAACCCTCAGGACTCCCAAAATGAGCATGCTTTGTTGTATTTCAAGTTCTCTTTGAAATCCAAAAGTAATATTCGATGAGACTGCATTTATGCTTTTCGATCTTGTCTAGATTAACTGAGAAAAGTAACCTTCTGGAGTCTTCTTTAATCCCTTTTTAGACTCTCTAACCATGAAAATATTGTTGAGTGATCTTGTTTCCCTTCATGCTCGCCAAACTCAAATATGAAGGCACGTCCATCCGATGGTAGTTTACCCCTTTTTCGGTCTTGATGGTCAATTGTACAAACAAAGGTATGCTCTAGGAACTTTGGTTTGCTAGAAGAGTATTCTCAAGCATAAGTTTAACCCTTTTTCGGGTCTGAGCAACAAAATTTATGAAAAAGGAACATTCTCCTTGGTTTTGGTTTATCACCTTTTTTGGGCCTTGGAGATTAATTATGAAAAAGGAACCCCCACAGAGTCCATAGTTAATCTCTTTTCAGACTCCCTAAAATTTAAAAGATCGTCGAGTGACCTTGTTCCTTCACACTCATTAAATTGGTCGAGTAGAACATCTACTGGCACGAGTTTACCCCTTTTTCTAGCCTATAGATTATAGCAGAAAAAGGTAAGCCTCGGGAGATTCATCTCATCAAGAGAGTTCTCCTCAGTAACTTTTATACTTTTTCGAGCTAAGGGGACTAAATTCAGAAAAAGGCAATGAGTCCATAGTTAAGCTCTTTTCAAACTCCTTAAAATTGAAAAGATTGTCGAGTGATGTTGTCTTTGTCAAACTAGTTAAAATAGTTTTGAATAGACGTATTTTTGGTGCCAGTTTACCCCTTTTTCGAACCGACTAGACTATCTTCAAAAAATGTACTCCTTGGAGTCTTCTTTTATGTTTTTTCAAACTCTCTAAAAATGAAAAAACTATCGAGCTTACCTTCTCTAGGCTCGTCAAAAATTACATTGAAGGGGGTTTCATTGTGTCTTGTTAATAACATTTTCATATCTGCGTCTTTGGGCTAATGTTGACTCCCTGTTTCTCTCAACTGAACCCTTGAAGCATGTATTATATGCAAGCCTTGTATCACTTTTCCTCTATGACCTGACACCTTGACCCATGGAGAAATTTTCACCAAGTGTCCTTTTCCTTCACATGTCTCCTTACTCTGAGCATTAGTGTGTTCCTTGTGCCTGGAACTAGTATGATTTCATGTGACACTCGTTCCTCCTTTGTAATGTAGAATTATTTTAATATTTTTCAAGCTCCTTGAAAAATTGAAAAAGACGAAAAACTAAAAAAACCCAAAAAGAGGGGATGGGAAATATGTATTCTTTTTTGGCAGCACAATGAGTCACCTTTGGAAAATGCACATCCTTCCATTTTTTCGTCAAGCATTGGGATCTAGTATGACCTTAGGAATTTGTTCTCACTACATAGATTTGTGTCCTCCTCCATTTGGTTACTCTTCCAAACACATGGAGAGTTTGTGTTGCCTCCTGCATCGTGAAATTATGTCAATGTCGTGTTGCCTGAGGCTGCTCATATTTCGTTCTTTTTTTTAAGGGAAGTTTCACCCAACCTAAGTCGGATTTTCTGTAGTTTTTCTGTTGACCTCATGAGTCAGCCATCCTAAAAGTCTAGTCAAGTCTTGATTCAAAATCAACGAAGTTCTCTGCCTGATCATCGATATCCTATTGAGTTTTCTGACGAGTCGTTGAAGACCTCAGGTTAGTTATTTATGCACTCCCATTATACTCCTACTTGAGTTTTGAAGATATTGAATTTGTTTCTCAAGCTATGAAGACCTCATCTCCATCCATCAGGCATTATTGGCTTCTTGAATATGGATACTATACTTGTATATCTTTGATTTTGAGATGTATATCCGTTGTGTATTTCTCGCGGATACACTTTATATAGTTATATGACATGGATATGCAGTGTATTTGATTGGAATCCATGATTTATTTTCATCTTGATCATGGGTATGCCCGCCTCGGATAGATAATTGTTATTTTAAAGATGGCAGCTCTCGAACTCTGGTCCTGGGCTCACTCGATTCCATACATTGGTGAAGTTTTTGTAATTTATTTTGGCCATCAGATGATCTTCTGAACTTACACATTACGGGGCATATGTTATAACCCTAAATTTCTATACACATGCATACATGGCCTTGGCCCTCTTACTTTCATTTTTTGCCAAAGCACTGTTGAGTTGCTCTTCTTCAAAAACCATTTTTTTGAAGATGTACATGCCCTGCACCATTAATGCCCACATACATACGCTTTCTTCACCACTACAACTCACATACATATGCATGATGCACCATTACAACCCATGTATACTTGTAAAAGTTGCAAAAAATAAAAAATTACAAGGAATTCATTTATATTACTGGCTATTAGGTAGTTTCCTAACTAATCCACTTGCTATAGCCTATCCCCAAACCAAATAACCATCATTTTGTCATATAAAAGGAGGTGTTGGGGTCACATTTCACATGTAAGAATAAGAACAGTGAAACTCTATCTGATTTCACTTCCCCTCCTTGCCCAAGATATTGCTTCCCTTTTGTGATAATTTCATCAACATTCCCTCATTAGCCCCTTCTCCCTCCATTTAACCCATTCACTTCCCAAGAACAGATCAAAAGGTTGAGAGGAGAATTTCATACAAGGTGCACTTGGAACTTGGTGAAAAGGAGCTTGGACCAAGTTCACAGAATGGTAGCCAACATTGATTGTAAAGGTATAATCATTGTGTTGTTTATATAAGAATTACATTTTCCTATTCCAAATGATGATGTCTTGAATACTTTTTTTGATTTATGTTTGAAATTATAAAATCTAACCCTAACTTATATGTCGACCTTTATAACATATAACCCAACCTGAGATGGATTTTGCTGTTTCAAGAATATGATTTTGAAATCATAGTTAAGCCAGGAAGGATGAATAAAGGCCCTGACCACTTGTCAAGGTTGGAACATGGAGAAGAACCCACCAATATGGAGGAAACACTACTGGATGCACATCCTCTAGCCATTACCAATATTGATGATCACTTCACAGACATAGTCCAGTTCCTGTCAATAGGAATGGCACTGAGTGAGTATACCATCCCTCAGAAGAAACAACTAGTGGTGCACACTACAGACTTTTTACTTATAGTGGAACAACTATACAAGATGGGACCTGATGAGATACTAAGGAGATGCGTTATGGCATAAAGGCATAAAGGCATCGTAGTGGGGACATTATGCAGGGAGAGAAACTGCACAAAAGGTTCTGAGAGCTGGCCTTTGGAGGCCTACCTTACATAGAGATGCTAAATATTATTCCAGAGCTTGCGATGTATTCCAGAGAGTTGGGAAACCATCCAGAAGAGATGAAATGACATTAGCAGCATAGATGACCCTACAAGAATTTGAAAAATGGGCCATTGACTTCATTGGACCTATAAACCCACCAAGAAAGTGAACAAGAGAAAGGTATATTATTACTGTGATAGAGTACTTGACCAAATGGGCCAAAGCCTGAGCAGTTAAGGACTGTAGTGCAACTACAGTTGCAGGCTTTGTATTTTATGATATCATAACTAGGTTTGGATGCCCCAAAATCCTTATGAGTGATCAAGGCACACACTTCATCAATAAGACAGTTGAATCATTGACTGAAGAATTTGCAATCCACCATCAGAACAGCACACCTTACCATCCATGGGAAAATGGGACGGTCGAAGCCGTCAACAAAATCTTGGAGACAACACTGATGAAGATTTGTAGTGTAAACAAGGATGAGTGAGATTTAAGAGTACCAAAAGTATTGTGGGCCTATAGAACCACTTGCAAGAAGCTGACCATGAAGACCCCTTTTAAGCTAGTTTATGGTATTGAAGCTATTGTCCCAATGGAATACTTGGTGCCAAGCTTAAGAATTGTTTCCTTCACAAACCTAGATGATACTGGCACTATTCAAGAGAGGCTCGCATAGTTGGTTGAACTCGAAGAAGACAAATTTACTGCAGGATTCCACTAGCATGTACAGAAGGAGATAGAGAAGGAATATCATGACAGGCACATCAAGAAGAAGGCATTCAAGCAAGGTGATTTAGTACTGATGTATGCTAGTAAGTTTATAAAACACCCTCGGAAGTTTAGAATGCATTGGCTTGGACCATATGAGATTGCTTATGCTACAGAAGGAGGATCTGCGTAGATGAAGACGTTAAAGGGAGAGTGGAAGGAAGGCTTGGTGAATGGGAGTCGACTGAAGTTGTATTATGAAAACTAACTGCCTCACATCTCTAAGTAGGAGCATGGAACAAAAGGGTCTAGGTACTAGGTGTAGTTGAAATTGGGTACCAGACACAGAAAAAAGATTCTGCACAAGGAAGGGAGGCATGGAGCAGAAATCAAAGGTTGCACTGCGCAGTCTAAAATTCAAAGTTGAACAGAAGGATCAGATATGAAGTTCCTCGGTATGAGTCACAGGTGATTTTTGAGGGCCTATTGGCCCTTGGTTATGGAAGGAAGTGAATATCAAGGAATAAAAAGTGGAATGCACACTTCGTGGAAGACACGGTAACTGTTACTGGGGAAAAGTGAGCAAAAGAGAAGAAAGGATGGAGCGAAGTACAAAAAAGAAAGCCATTAGACGAGAGGATCTAGGATGATAGATAAGCAGGAAAGATGATCAAGGACAACTCAGCAAGTGGGAAGAGCTACTGTTAGCACTGTGCGAGAAGAAAGGAAAAATAGGCTGGCAAAGCACAGGAAAAGCAGGTCAAGTTGACCTAGGGTTTTAGTCACCTAGGTTTTTGGTATCTAGGGTATTGACACTTAGGTTCTGACCTAAGACTGTCGATGGGATATTGTAATGTATAAATAAAGGTCTAAAGGACCTCGATTGGGATGGTATGATATTGTTGTTGAGATAGTTCTATTGTTGTTGTGAGAGAATCATATTGTAAGAGAGAAGTGTTGAGAGAGAGAGAGCCTTCCGGTATTGCAAGATATTCAGCTGTGTGTGAATATCAAGCCCTGCAGCTGGGTGCATAGGAAGAGGAGAAGAAAGAAGATCTTCTAGATGAGAGCGCAGATAAGAACTGTATGCTTTACCTTAATAAATCATAAGCACAGTTCTGTCTTGATCTCTATTGATGTCTTGATCTCTATCATTGTTATTCTTTTATTGCATAGCTATGTTAGAGTAGATATATAACTGTGTAGACTAAATCTAAGAAGGAAACTGATATATGATGATTGTGACATTGTTTGAGAGATCCACTTAATATTCCCCTGGTTGTAGAAATCTCTGTCCTGCAACCCCCTCATAGTTGCTTCAGGTGAGACTACATTTTCTTTGTTGGTGTTACCGAAACGGCCAATAGATAAGGCTTGTTGGTGCGCTCTTGGAGTTGAACCTAGGTCTTCCCCTATGCCAACAAATATCATTCTTGTATTTTTTTGTTTGTTAATCTTTGGATGTAGGTCAACTCTAGGAGGAGGTGTCCAGTCAGTGGAAATTCCAAGCATGAGGAGGTCATCACTAGACATGGGATTAGAGGTATAGTTACTTGATATCCTTTTCCTTTCTTTCTTAATATGATTTTTTGTATGTTTGGGGTAGTATAGAGAATTCATTGAATTTTAGATGATTAATTGATCTGCATACATTATGAACCCTGGTGTATTCATAGGGGTTTTTTTCCCGCTAGCTCATATCTGTATCATTGTCAACAGTTGGCAGTGACCAAATCCTCAAGGGATTTTGTATTCACAACATAATCATCATCTTCACAACCCAACTCTACCAACTCACTGTCAAATAACTTTGACAGGTGGAAGTTAATCAACTATTGAAAATGGGGGGCATAATAAAAAATTTCCAAGTCTTTTCCCCGCAAGAAATCCTTGCGGCATTTTGTAATTTTTTTTTGATATTACAACACAGTATTGACTTTGTAGGACCAAGCCCATGTCATTCAAAATAGAATAAGATGAGGGATTTTGGTGAGAAAAGGTTGAGAAATCATCCATAAGAAACAACAACTCCAAAGATTTTTCTTCTAGAAGAATGCTTCGACGTATATTCCATTTCCATTCCTTGAAACCTATACCAATCCATATCATGATCTGGTCTTGTTTGAACTAAAACTCCTCGTGACACATATGCGATGGTATCATCCTCAATCCCTTGGTTCGACACTAAAAATAAGACTTGATTAACGAATAGTGGAGATTCTTGTTGGATTGTGGTAAACTCTCAACATGGCACTCTTTATTTATTTAGTGGGACATATCGCACATTGGAGCTGAGGAACAACTATGAGGTGTTTATACGCACCGAAAATTGCAATGAAATTCAACGCATAGAGCACTATGAATTCCCCTAGTGGGATCCTTCTCCATGTGACTTGGATTTTATTTGTACATTGTGTTGTGGCTTGTGGTTCAATGCTAACTTGTGTTGTGCGTTGGTGTAGGTGTCTGGCTCATGGAGTTGTCTCCAATAATTGGAAATTAGGCCTCGACACAATATTTTTTGTAAAGAAAATATATCCCCTCAAAGCACAATGGCCAAATCTTAGCCAAATTATAGAAAAAATTGATGAAAAGTACATGTGCTAACAGAAGGTATTGTGGAAAACATTTATCTAGGTGCAAATTGTTCAGCTGAAGAAGTTGAAACTTATATCGCCTTGTTCAAATAATTCTACAACATCTTCATTTGCAGTTATGAAGAAATTCTAGGGATCGATCCATCGATCCTTGGGCATGAGATAAATACTTACCCAAGCGTTAAATGTGTATGACCAAAACTTTGCTCGGTTCATCCTAAGAAAACCGCGACCATAAAGAAAGAAGTCGAAAAATTGTAGAAGTCTGGTTTTATTTATCCCATCCCTTTGACCGAATGGGTTTCCAACATCATTCTGATTGCTAAGATATAAGGGACCATTCTTGTTTGTGTAGATTATAGGGATCTTAATAAGGATTGTACCAAAGACAATTACCCTATACCCTTTATCGACCAAATTATCGATAATTGTGCTGGAAGCGTCATTTTCTCGGTCATGGATGGATTTTCTGGATACAAGAAGATCGACATCCTACTGACTGATCAACATAAAATGAAATTCATCTACCCTTGGGGATGATATATTATCGAAAACTACCTTTTGGCCTTAAAACCACTAGAGCTACTTTTCAGCGGGCCATGTCATACATGTTCCATGAAATCAAACATATTGTTGAACCCTACCTTGATGACTTATGCGCTCACTCATCTTATCGATGAGACCACATTGGTCACCTATGAGCCATATTTCTTTGATGTCGGTTTTACCACATATGTTTGAACCCCTGCAAATTAATCTTCAGCATCAAATCAGGGTGACTCCTTGGATTCGTAGTCTCCAAATATGGGATTAGGTTGGATCCCTTAAAATTTAAAGCCATTCTTTCTTTACCCCCTCCCAACAATCTGACCCAACTGCAAATTTTGCAAGGGAAGGAAAAATTTCTTCGTCACTTGATTTGCAATTATGCCGAAATCACTAAAGGATTTGTGAGATTTCTACAGAAAGATGCCCCTTTTTTCTGGGATGAAACTGCTCAACTCTCATTCGATGCTCTTAAGCATGCCTTAACAAACACACCTCTTTTGCATCCACTGAATTATGAAAACGACTATATCCTTTATTTGGTTGCCCATATTTCCACTATTTCTATGTTTTTATTCCAAGAGGATGATGATGGAAATGAACATGTGATCTACTATCTAAGTAAGAGTCTACATGGTCCTGAACTTTGATAATTACATGTTGAAAAGTTGTTGTTGGCAATATTTATTGTTGTCTAGAGATTTCTATATTAAATTATATTACGCACAACCATGGTCATCGTAGAATAGAACCTCATGTACCAAATCTTGACTTGTCAAGTACCTAGGGGGAAATATTCGAAATGGATCATCATTCTCCAAGAACTCGATCTCGAGTTTTCCAAGTCGAAATCTAAGAAATCATTGGTCTTTGCATAATTGATTTGTGATCTTCCCCATATTGATGAGGATACTTAGCTAAGTGATTCTCTTCCTGATGAATCCTTGTTCCTCATTAGTATGTTTGATCCTTGGTATGAAGATATTCTTCTCTATCTCCAAACCCAACATTTCCAGCCTAGCATCTCATGAGATGAATGACGTCACATTCAACACCACTCAAAATTATACCTCATCATCGATGACACATTGTACCACTGTGGAATTGATATTGTCCTATGACATTGTTTAACCCATGATGAGGCTAAACAAGTTTTAAATGACTATCACCTTGGATCTTGTGGCGATCATCTTTCTTGGATGGCGACAACCCATAAAATATTACGTGATGGTTATTTTTGGCCTTACATATTCAAATATTGCATTTAGGCCATTAAAAAATGCCCATTCTGTCAAATATTTAAAAAAACATCACATACCCACCCTACTTCACTCCATCCCATTGTCTTCATCTACCCCTTTGCAAAATGGGGCATCGATTTTATGCAATGTAAATCTACCTCAGCTGGGGGGAACATTTATATCATCCTTGCCATTGATTATTTCACTAAATGGGCTAAGGCTATGTCTACAAATCTTAACGATGGCCACACTACTACACTTTTTGTGTTTAACCACATCATCACTTGATTTAGTGTCCTGCAAGCCATCGTAATTGATCATGGATCCCATTTCCATAACCAGATGATGGGTGAATTGTGCACCAAGTTAGTTTTTCACCATGAAAACTCATCTCCCTACTACCCTCAAGAAAATGGACAAGTTGAAGCCATCAACAAGGTCCTGAAAACCATGCTTCAAAGCATGGTGGAGTAGACAAAATCTCTTAGCATTTGCAACTTTTCTCCGCACACTGGTCCTATAGAACTTTAGTTAAAATTGCAACTGGATTTAGACCTTTCCAGTTGGTATACGGGATATAAGCGGTGTTACCAATCGAGTGTGAGATTCCTTCATTGAAACTTACCATAGAACTCCTACCTCACACTTCTGCTGAAGAGGAATGATTCCTATATTTAACCAAGCTGGATGAAACCCATCATGATATTTCTCTCATCAAGGAGACACATCAAAAGCGCATGAAAAATCAATATGATAAATCTGTTTGACCTTGTGTTTTTTCAGAGGGAGATATAGTACTAGTCTATAATCAAGATCGTGACAAACTGGGGGCAGGAAAGCTAGAACCCATGTGGCATGGACCCTACATCATAAAACACGTGCTACATAAAGGAGCCTACAAGTTAGTATACTATGATGGAATATCTCTCGGTGAGCACCAAAATGATCTTTACCTCAAGAAGTACTATGCATAGAATATCTCACATATGTTCTTTGTAGAATATTGTACTATATATGTTTTATTTGGTGTGTCTTTTATTTTTCATGCATGAGTTTTTTCTTAGTTGCTTATACTTTGCTTTGTGATTGAATGCGTAGATGACATCACCCATTCCAATCTATTTCGGGTTAGTGGATGGTGCTAGTCGACATACCCAAAACATTTCTTCTACATCTTGGGTCATCTACCACTCTAGTGAGTTAGTGAGTTCGGGAGGGATTTTCCTTCGGTCTACAACCAATAATGTGGCATAATACCATGTTGTCATCAGAATTTTAACCAAATACTTCTCCATATGTATAACTCAATTGATTATTAACCTTGACTCTCAACTCGTGGTCCGTCAACTTAATCGTGAGTACACTGTTCACATTTCAACTTCACTACGTCCCCATCTAAGGGTTTTCCATCTCGAAAGAGGTTTTTAATTTCTAGAATACAGACACATATCGAGAGAACTCAACACGATTACATATTCATTAGAAAATTACATGTTGGAATGGTATCTTTCGCATACATAAAAAATTTGGAACATAAATCATTTGTTCAAATACATCACAGAAAACAAAAAAATACAACATAGGTAGCCGCAAAAATCGTATA
>ML800131.1:316968-329106 GCA_009831015.1 Picea engelmannii
TATATATATATATATATATATATATATATATATATATATATATATATATATATATATATATATATATATATATATACATACACACACACACACACACACATTTTTACCACAATATACATTTTTAGCCCTGAATATACACACCAATGTGTTGAAATCATGATCGACGCTCCCCTCAACTCCTTGAGGGAGCGTCAATCCATTTCGACACTCTAGGGATTCCTAAGGAGCCTAGAACACCTCAAATAAAGGTTAAAATGCAGTAAAAATCCATGAAAAAGGACGAGGAGGAAGAGACAGCTAACCTGGTCTGGACTGATCTGAAAATGGTCGCCCATAGCTCCCACAATCGACACTTGAAAAATGCTTCAGAGAGGTAAAAATCCAAGGACCAGATGAGAATGGTAAAAATGAATTTTTAACCTACTTTGATATTTGATATCGTCATTTAGGTCATTTTTCCTTATTATAAACTCTATTTTTGGGTTTTTTATTATTTTTTCGAGGAATTACTAATATCTTGTACCTAGAATAGTTTGATTTTACAAGAATTCGAGCAACATATTTCGATAAACTTGTGACACCAATGAGATTAGTCTTTGTTCTTTATCATTCTCACAAATACATGAGAATGTAACCGAGTATACTTTATCTCTTTTTCGGACTCGTAAAGGTTATACGAAAAAGGAACCCCCCTGGAGTTTCCTTTAAGCTCTTTTCAGACTCTCTAAACATGAAAAGATTGTCGGGTGATCTTGCTTCCTTTCACACTCATTAAAAGTTTCGAAATGGCGTCTTCATAGTAATAGTTTATCTCTTTTTTGAACCTCAGGGACTAAAACTTATGAAAAAGGACAACCTTGGAGTCGCCTTTAAGATCTTTTTAGACTCTCTAAACATGAAAAACCACCAAGTTTTCCTTCTCTTGACTCGCTAAACTACACATTGAAGGGACCATATGGGAATGAACCCTTACTTCTTCTATTTCATTAAACAAATGAAGAGGAACTTACCGAAGGTGAGTTATATTGACCATGTGTTATCCTCCTCGGTCTCATTAAATTAAAAAGAGGTACTCATTTATATGGATTGGGGAAAAAATTGAAGTAAGTGGGTCAAGTTTGTTGAGAACTTTTGTAAACAACTCTTGTAGTCGCCCTTGAAAATGACACCTGTTTTAAACTCCACACTAAACACTTGGATAATCCACCAAACCTCTTCACTGAACCAATCCTATGATTCGTTCCACTCCTTTGAGTCGTATGAAGAATGTCACAATACCTGGTGCATTATGTTTTGGTCCATTCTGATCTTTATGATGCTAAGTCTCGTGTCGTGCCTAAGTGTTCAAGGGAAGTATCTACCTCAACATTCAACCATATACTAAATTACCAATTTTTGTTTCCCTGTGTCAATCCATACTCATTCAATTCACCATATTACAAAACTTTTATATGGTAGTTTTGTGTCAATGATGGGGGATACATCAAGGCCCTCCTTTGACGAGTCTATTCTTGTCGACTTCAACACATCATCTGGGACTCAGACTTAGAAACCAATTAGTACTTTGGGACCTACATGCCTTAATGGCTGGCCTCCTCACCTCTGACACTAGGTTTACATCATTGACCTCTAATCGGATGATTCCATGAATGTTTGACCTCATCTCATTTATTCACATTCGCTAGAATGTACTAGGGTACCTTGGGAGTCATTGACATCATTGGTGATTTCCTTCACACTTGTTAATGGTATACATCAATGATCAGTAATGAAGTGGTTTCTACCATGTTCGACATCAAATAATTTATTCACATGGATAGATTCGTATCACATTGGGATTGCAACAAAGAGCCTAGTTTGAGCATTGAATCTATTATCTGCTTTACCCAGGTTGCAAAGGAGATCATTTGATCACAATGATACATATATACTATCACATAGATCTGCATTGTATTGGTTCGTGGATATATTTTATCATATCAAATCTCCACTGTGTATTGTTCATGGCTATGATCAAGTCATGTCATGGAGATATGGATCCAAATTGTATCATCAATGGACATATCATTAGTCAATATCATCATGGATCCGTAGTGTATTTATCAACGACTATACTTTGAGTCATTTATACTCCAAGCATAGGTATGCCTATTGTTGGCACACAGGGGCAGACCCGAGGTTCAATGCTTCAACAACACACCAACCAAACCCTAACTATTGGGCCTTTCGGCAACACCTACGAAGCAGATGAAGTCTCACCTGAGGTAGAGGCAGGGGTGGTTACAGGACTCAAGTGTCTGCAACCTAGATGGGACACAGATCTGTGATTACAGTACCCTAGAAAATCACTTAGAGGTTATCATTCATTAGTACTTAACCCTTATTCACAACGCAGATAAAACCCTAATTGCAGAGCCTCACAGTATTCACTAAGATCTAACACATTCAAGCACTTAGCATATAGAGATAAATTAGATCTAAGATTCATTCACATGGTTAAGCACTAAGCTATCATATCAGATGTATCTAAGAATTCATGAAGGTAATCTCAAAGCATAAATCATATGAACCATACCACAACCATAATGCACAAAGAAACCATAACACAAGATATACATGGTTCACCCCCGACCTGGGGCTACATCCACCGACTCTTCTTGTCTTTATTGTCTTCTGTCAATCATCTACATGCATAGAGCCACAAAATCCTACTTCACATAGGACAGGAGATCTGCATGAACTTCGCCATATCTTCCTTCCCTGAGATAGGTTATAGCACAAAGCCCTACATACAATTACTTGCACTTATCTCTGCAAGTTCTCAACACAGTATGCACAAAGCATTTACAACTATCACTTGCACTTAGCTCATCAGCTTACAACTGACTCAATTTTTTTTCTTACATCACCTAGATTTCTATTTATACATTACAAAGGATCCTAAACATGGGTAAACCCATGGGATGACATCCCCATACCCGTTACATAAACCCCAAACCCAAAAATCCCTAAAAAAGGGGTCGAGATCCCACAATCTCCGCTTTGACTTGCACTCCACCTTCGACCAGCCTGTCAAAGTCCCAAAATTGGTCAAACATGACCATCGCTTCCACAAAACCTGGTTAAAAGCAAACAAGCCCCCAACACTCACCTGTGACTCGCCCTGAGTCACTTTGATATGGGTAATTCTACCTCAAAATCCTCGAGCTTGGATCAAGCTACTTCGACCTGCTGCTTCGCCAGGGCCTTCTACATAATGAAATCCTGAATAACTACCTCGTTCATAGGTCCTTCCAAGTGTTATTCGACTGCAGTGACTACTTGTTCCAACTCTACTTCTCATCCTTCAATCTATTAAAACAATTGGTAAGATTCATCCTAGATGGGTTGGAGTCTCTGAGGCACTTCCATGACTTTGCTCTATATGGCATGGACCTGTTGTTAAGCAATGCGTTGTTCCTGGGATCTTTTCATGCTCTCAACTATTGAAAGGATATTCAACTATGCATGTACTATTGTTTCTTATTTATTTACTTCCTGGAGTCGTGACTCTAGTGTCTTCATTTCAGGATCCTCGGTAAGGTGCTCATAAGTCTATGCACTTAGACTGCTAATATATTTACATTCCCAGGTTAATGCTTTGATTCTCTCAACTGTTCTTCGGGTAGTGGTGTCTCTCTGGTCTTGTATGTCCTACGGAGTGCTTGGCATTGTTTGTAGCTTTAAATATGATATTCTCTATTGAAGATGTTGGATGGATTAAACAATCTTCGCTACTTGATGCTCCATTGGGTCTTCCTCCTTTTTCTCTAAGCCCATCACAGAGCGAAGCACATTGTTGAATGCTTCTTTGACTCTGACCTGCTCTGTGAGTAGTTGTTCTTTCTCTTGTTGGATTTGTTCTCTCTCCTCTTCAAACTTTGTTTGGAGGTCGTCCTTCTCCTGTTGCACAACCATGTGTTTCTCTATGGCCTCCTACTTTACTTGCTTTAGGGCCTCTATGGCCTGCTCTTTTTCTTCTTGGACACGACGAAGGTGAACTTCGATTGCATCGGCTAGTCTCCAGAGTTGGGAAGGCTCATCTCCCAAATCTGTTTCTTCTGATGGCAGGGATGTAGTGGACACTACATGGCTGGAGTGAAGGGTCTATTGTACCCCTCTCAACTCTGCTTCAATTATTTCATACATGGTTTCTTGTTTTTCTTTGCTACATTGTAAAATATCTTATGAGGTATTTGAGACAACATCAATGATTAGGTCGATATCATCCGTTGTGAGAACAGTTTGAAATGGTGGTTTACTAGCTTTGGAATTTTTTCACGATGTAGGTTTCATGGGGGAAACCTTTCACTTATTGGATGTCTTTGCTTCATCAATGGGATCTCTAGGTGATGTTACTTCACCTTTCTTATTCTTATCTTCTTCTCCCTTTTCCTCTTCCTTGTCTACTTTGTCATCACCTCCTCCTCCAGGCGATTTTAAAGTAGTCTCTTCTGATGCGCTGCTCAGTTGTTGTACCTCTTTTGTCTTCTTACTTCTTCTATTTCTAGGTACATCATATTCTTCACGGGTGACCACCAGACTTCCGAGTAGGTCGGGGTCAGATAATAGACATGGTCAACTTGGATAAGGAAATCTATAGGCCATTCCTTAGTGATTTCTTCCATGTCCTCCTTTGTAAGCTTGAACTAACTCTAAAACTCTTATTTATGTTCATATGCAGGTGTAGTGTTATAAATAAAGTGTCTATCCATGTGGAACCTCACATAGGGCCTAAACCTATGAAGGGTGTTTGGTGTCATACGGGGAAAGGACTCAATAACCCTCTTTAACTACAGGTAATAGGTGTGGAACACTGCATTTGGATGCCCATTTTTTCCCATGTCGCTTGAGTACCAAGGCATGGTGAACTTCACAACTAAGGGTTCATATGGTTCGTTCTCAGGGAAGGTCACGCCTTCTAGCATCTCCCAAGTAATGAATGCGATGAGGATAAACAACCAACTAAAGTGGAACTCGTAGCCCTGATCCTAAGTTTCATGACAGTCTTGTTCTAGTTGGTTGATGAGGTAGCTTGCCTAGTTCATTTGTAGTCCTTCCATGCATTTTTCGGCAAGGTCAATGACAAACTCCGTGACCTGCGTGGGTCTGTTCTTTCTTACTAGCTTACCTGTGATCAGCTGGTAGGCTAGGCACACTATGCCATTCTAGATTGAGGATACCTTGTAGCCTCACTTCCCCTTTTCCACATCACCATAGATATATTTAATTGTTTGTTCCAAGGCATGATCTATAGCCTTCCCTGGGTAAAAATATTGTGGGTCTAGCCCTTGCATTCTCAATCCAGTGATCCAATGGATCAACATCAGATTGACGGTGATTCCTCTATCCAACCATAGATAACCACCATGGAATCTCGACAACAGGAGATTAACACACACGTGAACCTCTTGGTACCTTTCAAAATTGGCTATTTTCATCATGTTCAGAATAGTGGACCTTGTGATGTCCATAGTCCATGGTTGGGGGATGATATTCGACTTCTTCCCCTTTGTATTGGTCAAATAACTATGAGGGGAAAGCATGTTGTAGTTCATTCGATCCCCTAAGATATAGTCATTGATCTTCAGCATTAGAATCTTATCCAGTTGAGCCTTGTCTGTGCGTATCCCCTTCGAGAGGTACGCAGTGATTAAAGTGTAGTTGAAGTCCCTCGGGACACTGTCACGATTCACTGTGTTAGCTAGAGGTGGGATGTAGTCAGGCAATATGGATGGGATTAACATTGCATTCACCAAGTCATCACGATGCTTGGTGCATTTCTTAGTCGCAACTCATGATGGTCCAGATCCATGTTGGCCCTTGGTTATGGAAGTAAGCGAATATCAAGGAAGAAAAGACAAAATGAGAAATACACGAAAGACACAGTGACTAATATAGGGTTGAAGTGAGAAAAAGAGCAGAAAAGACAAAGAAAAGTAAGAGAAAGAAAGTCATTGGATGAGAAGATCGACAATGACAAATCAACAAGAAAGATGGATTGTGGACAAATCAACAAGTGGAAAAATCCACCAATGGATGCTTTGGAGCACCTCGTGAGAAAGAAGGAAAGATAGGCTTGTGAAGCATGGAAGACGTGGGTCAAGTTGACCTAGGGTTTTATACACCTAGGGTTTTGGTATCTAGGGTTTTGACACCTAGGTTTTAGCTTAAGGATGTCGTTGAGCTATTGTAATGTATAAATAAAGGTCAAGAGGACCTGGGATGGGTTCACTAAGAGTTTGTTGATGTTATGAAGAGTGATTATTGTTAAGGTGAGAGAGAAGTATTGTGCTATGAGAGCATTATGTATTGTAATATCTTCAGCTGGGTGTGGAGATCAACCCTATAGCTGGGTGCGCAGGGAAGAGATAAAGAGAGAAGATTTGCTAGCTAAGAGCATAGATAGAACTGTAAGCCTCACCTAATATATTATAAAGCACAGTTATGTGAACATAGCCCTAGGGAGAGGGTGAACCACATATATATTTTGTTGTGTGTGATTGATGCATTAGTATGTTATATCTGACATATAAGTGTGTGAAGTAGGTCTAAGCTGGTAAATGATATCTATATTTCATGTTATTCTTGTATTGGATCCACTTTGCATTTCCTCTGGTTGTAGACACCTGTGTCCTGCAACCCACTTTGCTACTTCGGGTGAGATTACATCTTCTTCACAGGTGTTGCCAAAAGAGCCAGTAGTTAGGGCTTGTTGGTGTGCTATTAGAGTTGAACCCTGGGTCTACCCCAGTGCCAACAAATGGTTCCATTGTCGGGACTGAGATCTTCTTGAGGGAATGTCAAGGTGGTTTCCATCGAAGACAAAGATTCATAAGTGGATAGAAGAACAAGAAAAGGACTTTGTAGAAGCCTAGAACAAGAACCCTAAGCTTAGCATAGAGGACTGGTTGGGAAGGTATATCTTTACTGATATACATGAGATTTTATTTGGAGGGATTCATCAGGAGCTATATGAGTGGTTAGCCAGATTAGTAGATACCCAGTTTGAGATTAGATCTAGACCATCTATGGTTTGGACATCAGTGTTGATCAAGAAGGTCAAGAGAGTTGATAACACCGTGTCAAGAGTAGTAGATCACTGGTCTGATAGCACCATTGGAGGGTATATTATTGAGTTTGTTGTTGACAAAGTTGAGTCATATAGACACGAAAATAGGTATTTCTTTAAGGGACTGAGAGGAAATTTTTTACACTTCTTAAAGTTGAAGATCAAGATGCTATTACACGAGAAGAACATATTGAAGGTACAATAGTTGGTCTGATTGAAAAGCTAATGTTCAAGAATTCAGACAGTGACAACGACGCAGAGGTGGGACATACACGTAGTGGGAGAATCTTCAAAGAGGTCCCTCTGGTGAACTTGTTTGAATAGAGCCACGAAACACTGGTACAAGATGAAGGGTTTTACAGTGGAGACGAAGAAGAACTATTGAACAAGGAACATTCAGAGTCTTCTAGGGAAAAGGAAGATAAAACTGAAGAACCTCACCGGGAAGAATCATAAACCTCAGGAACTGTGTAGACTATTGAAGTAACTAGTATTACTCCTCCTGTTGTTTTAGCAACATTAAGCAATCAGAGTAGTCAGAGTCACCAGAGCGCCCAGATCACTGTCACTAGAATTCCAACACATACTCAGGCAGATGAGATGAGGCTCACTATCTTTAAGGGAGATGGATCCAAAGAACCTGATCAACACTAGTTTTTATGTGAAGTTGTATGGAGTATTAAGAATGTCATTGATGAAGTAGTTAAGAGAGCTCAGTTTAGTACTACCCCAAGGGACTGCGCACTCAGCTGGTACATGAAACTTGTCCAAGGAATTACATAGACTAAACCGTTGAATGAGATCAAGAATGCATTGGTGGTAGAATTCAAGAAACCCAAGTTGGAATCACAATGCATTATAGAGATGAAAGGAATCAAGAAGAGAGCAATTGAACCTGTTTGGGAGTTTGATCAAAGGTTTAAAACCTTAACGGGCTAGCTGAATTTTCAGATCCCAGACGAGTAGAACAAGGAATGGTTCCTTTCTACCCTCTTACCACACATCAAAGTCCCTTTGATGTAGTAGCAGATTGCTTCGTAGGCTGAGGCACTGGAGCTCACCACGAAACTAGAATCAGTCCCTATGGGAGAATCCAGCTCGGGTATGAGTCAAATTTTAAGTCAGTTAACTAGCTTGTCTTTGTAGGTTGAAGATATGAAGAAAGACAAGGGAAAAGATAAAAGAGAATATATTTGGTGCATTAGATGCAAATCATAAGGTAATAACAAGGAGCACCATCCCCTATTTCATGAGTACTTGGCATCTAGAGCTCCGAGCCCTTTGAAGCAAGTGACCCTACCTTGGTGCGAGGTATGTAGAAATAGACATCACCCTAGTGAATACTTTTACATGCAGAAATATGTTTAGACACCCAAAAATATGTACAACACGTTCTATAAGTTGGTAGGACATGATGATAGGGATTGTAGGGCCTATGACCTCATGCATGAAAGGTCAAGGGATATATACAAAATTCAAGGCGAAGTACAACAAGAAGGGAACACTATGTAGTATAATTCCCTAGGAGGAGGAAACTTCAACCCTCATGGTGGATTCATAGGAAGAGGACGAGTAGGAGGCATAGGTCGAGGTTGAGGTCATATCATTTGTTACAACTGCACATAGCCAAGGAATTTGGCAAGGGACTGTCATAACCCTTGTACCACTTGCAGTTATTGCAACTCATTTGAGCATGTTATTGAATATTGTCCTGCATTGTTATCCAAACTTTAGGAAAGACGAGGAGGAAACTAGCAAGTACAACTGATCTCAGCAGAACCTTGTGGAGAGGATCCCAGAGTCACTGTAATCACTAGAGGAGGCACTATTACAGGAGAAGACAGAGTGACCCCATGAAAGACTACAGAAGAATGAAGGGTTAGAAAAGATGTAGAGAAGACACAAGTGTTTGATGCAAGGAAAGAAAAAAAAAATTTGAGGAGGCAAGAAAAGAATTCAAGAGAGACCAGGGTTCTTCATCAAAGACACGATCAGAAGTAAGAGAACGTGGAATTCCTCTGGCATTCGATCAGTCTGCTCTGCTAGAAGAAGGAAAAGAGGTAAGGAATCTCCTGGAATTTTTATGTACTTGCATTATTTTGATTAAGGATGAAAGAGATGTACAAGAGCTACAAAATTTAATCAGACAGTATGAGCTAGGAAATATAGATCCCTTGTTGAATAAAGCAGTACACCAAGTTTCTAAAAAGAGAAGGAAAAATAAGGAATTACACCTGAATGCTCAAATTAGAGAGTATGATATAGACTACATGGTCCTCGACTTAGCCTAAGATGATTTATTCCCCTATTAGGCTCAGGATGGCTAATCAGCAGGCAGTAAGCCCCTTTGGGAGACTGGAGCATGTCCCTGTGGACATCGATGGAGTAAGGAATTTTATAGATTTCAAGGTGATTGAGATAGTTGATGATAGTTGTCCTTACCCTGCGATGTTGGGAATTGATTGTGCTTTCAATAATTCCACTATGGTTGATTTAAAGAAACGAAGAATGATGTTTGAAGGATATGGCCTTAGGGTCATTGCACCTTTGGATATTGATGAAGGTCACAGGTATACCGATCCCATCAAAGAAGAAGAGCACACATATGAACTAGAAAACATATACAAATTGATAGCCAGACAACATGATTACATTAATCCTACAACAGATGGGAACTTAAGCTAGCAAAGTGATAACCCATGTTCATCAGACTCAGAGGAAGCACTAGATAATTGGCAAAACAAAATGTACGAAGTATCTAGAAGGAGATGTGCTAGACTGACAAGGGAAGTTCGCTGGATTGGAACAAAATTAAATAACTTGCCCACCTTCGATGGTCTAAATCATTTAGAATATTTCTTGTTGGAATTTGAAGAAATTGTACCAATACAACAAAGGTTGTTGGCACTAGATGAGGTCTTTAAAGAAACTCCAACAAGATGGTGGGGAACACACAGAAACAACATTATAGACTGGTTACAATGTTGCACTTTGATGACAGCATGGTTTTCAGAACAAGTATAAGGCTGTGAAGTTAGATACACAGGTCGAAGTTTTCTGAAGGACCATGTGCGAATTTTTGAGGAATCCTGGAGTAGCATTCCTCAGGAGCAGTGGATGCATAAATTCATTAACACACTCGATACAATGTCTATCAACTGGTACCTTCAAACAGAACTAGGCCTCATCATTGGAGATTGGAAAGTTATGACTCAGAACTTTGTAACTACCTTTTTATTTGAAAGCCAATATCCTACAATGGATCAAGCGTTAAAGATCATAAGACATAGAGTCTTTGAGGAGGCACCTAGCCTTCCTGTTGAGAAAGAAGAGGATGAATGGACTGTGCCTCTTAAGAAATTACAAGGTTGTTACAATATCAATGCATATGAAGATGACGATCCTAGGAATGTGAACATCGCAGGAACAGAAGGATAGCGAGACATAGAAGGGCCAGGAGTTGAGCTACCTTTTATTGGATAGCCAATTAAAATCAAGAAAGTCAACATTGGAACAGAACAAACACCGAAGCTTGCAAACGTTGGAGATTATTAAGATGTTGCCACTATTGACAAGATCACAAAATTACTGCATGAATACTAGGACTTGTTTCCAACCAAGTTCACTAATATGAAGGGCATTAAAGGGACCATGGGTGAGATGAATATCCCCTTGAAACCAGATGCAAGGCTAGTCAAGAAGAGATCCTACAGCTTGAATCCTAAATATCAGGAGAATGTGAATATTGAATTAGACAGAATGTTGGAATCAGGAATCACAGAACTGTTGGCAGCCATACATGATTTTTTCCTTTTAAAAATGACAAATAAACAATTCCTGTAGCTACGTACGCTTCGTCATGTAAATATTTGAAGGTGACTTTTAAATTGTAAAAATGATGTTTTGATTATTCCTAATATTTTTATTTTTGTGTTTTTATACTTTATTCATGAATGAAGTATTAAAACCTTCAAATCGTATTTTAATTTAATAAGGCTTGGCCTTGAAAGGTTCAATATGCTTTAAACCTCTTCTACTGAAGGTTGTTTTGATTTGAACTCATAAAGGAAACACTTGTTTTAAGACTGTCCTTGGATTGAAAGTTATACCTTGATACTTTGTATGCCAAGAATCGATTGACAAATAGACTATAGGTGGGTTTCATTTAAAGATTCATGGTAAGTCAACTTTGGTTTTAATTCTCGATAGGATTTTGGTTTGTAAAGAACAACCTCTCCTAACCTTAGCATCTTGAATTCACCCTCTATATTTGATGAGATTCAAACACACCCGGTCGTATCTTGTACTATGTTTGAGGTGGCAGTTTGAATCGACAAATCCATCATTCCAAGTTAAAGTTTTGAGTTACGCTCTGTACTCAGAGCATTCATTACCTGAAACACCTGATTTTCATGGTTTGAAACTGTTGGGTATGTGTTATATTCTTTGCATGAGTAGTAGTGTCTGAGCGCCCGCACCGGGCGCGCAGGGAGGTAAGAGGGGGGGTGCAGGGGGGCGGAGCCCCCCGCGCGGGGGTTCGGGGGCAGCGCCCCCGGATTTTTTTTTTTGGGCCGACATATTTTCGCCGGTTTCGGGCCGACATATTATCGCCGGGCCGACATATTTCCAGGACGACATATTTCCGGGACCACATGATATTAGGTGGTTTTCGGCACATGGTTTTTGCCGATGGTTTTCTATTTCCGATTAAGGAATTAGGGTTTTGGACTAATCCAGGTCATTGGGTTAGGGTTTTGGATGCCGCTGGCTCCTATATGTATATTGTATTGTAAACAATGTAACACAATTGTATGAATATAATATATGCTGGTTTTCCTGGTTTGGGTTTGCAGGTGAAAAATCTCTGTGTAATGTTTTTATTTGCCATTGTATCTTTTCTGTTCTTTTCTGAATATCAGTTTACAGTAGATATTGTACAAGGTTAGAATTTACATTTGGTATCAGAGATTTATTGGCTTCAGGGGGACGCCTTTGTCGTCAAGGGTTTGGCTCGGGACTGTGATAAG
>ML800131.1:332337-353514 GCA_009831015.1 Picea engelmannii
TGGGCATTGTTGACTATGTAACCCCTTGTGTGCAAAGAAAACAACAAGTGGGAGAATGTTGGGTATGTGTTATATTCTTTGCACGAGTAGTAGTGTCTGAGTGCCTGCACCGGGCACGCAGGGGGGTAAGAGGGGGGGTGCAGGGGGGCGGAGCCCCCCGCAATTTTTTTTTTGGGCCGACATATTTTCGCCGGTTTCGGGCCGACATATTATCGCCGAGCCGACATATTTCCGGGACGACATATTTCCGGGACCACATGATATTAGGTGGTTTACGTCACATGGTTTTTGCCGATGGTTTTCTATTTCCGGTTAAGGAATTAGGGTTTTGGACTAATCCAGGTCATTGGGTTAGGGTTTTGGATGCCGCTGGCTCCTATATGTATATTGTATTGTAAACAATGTAACACAATTGTATGAATATAATATATGTTGGTTTTCCCGGTTTGGGTTTCCAGGTGAAAAATCTCTGTGTAATTTTTGTATTTGCCATTGTATCTTTTCTGTTCTTTTCTAAATATCAGTTTGCAGTAGATATTGTACAAGGTTAGAATTTACAGAAACCCCTTATGCTCACTTTCTAGTCACGCTAGGGTAACTTCTATCTTACTCCTTTGTTAGGACCATTCTTTCCTATGTTTCTGCTCCCCTTTATACTCACAACAAGTTCTATTCGCCTTTGTGATCGTCTGTTCTATCCCATTTTTACCTACCAGAGACACGTTTTTGAGGGATCATTTCTGAGCAACCCGCAACGAATTAGATCAAACCCCTGAAAACCTAGAATGGAAATGAGCATTTTTACCTTCATTGCGGGTAGTTTCTCCAGAAACTAGATCATTGCAGAGATATTTCTTGATCTTTGGAGGTGAATTTCTCAGATTTTTCATTCCAATTGAGATAAACGTTTTTTATTTTATTTTTATTTTTCTATAGAAAACCCTATAGAGATCCCTGTGGTTAATAAGCCTATGCTTGAAAATCCTCCTGTTCCTTCCAGTGATAGACCAATTTTTGTATGCAAAGAAACCTGTGATAAGGCTATGTTTGATGAGCCTATGTCCGAGCAACATGATGCTGACCGTAGAGTACTTAAATCTCCCGAGCCTGAGCAGTGTGTTTTCCTTAATACCAATGCAAAGACCATAAATAAGAATTCACACAAACTATTAAAGAACAATTCAGACATAGGGTTTAATAACAAAAGGGTAGGGGAAGACCCAACTTACCATAAATAGATTCCCAATCAGACCTACAATTTCATAGATAATATGCCACCATGCCTGAAACATAACAAAAATTTCCCAGGGATCGAAATCAGTCAAAAACTCATGGTAGATAGTGGAAGTGTTTTAATGTACAATCATATGTTTCCTCAACCAACTGTTCTAGATCCACGGTGTGAGGTGTGTTTTCTTTGGATAGAAAAGTATTACATAGAGGTCCCCTTCCTATAAGAAAAGATCAAGACTCTCATAGCTCAGATCAACTCGTTAACAAGTGAAAACCACAGGATCAAGATCAGTGCACAAAGGCAAGGAAAACGCTTGAAGAGAATTGGAAATGTCATAATAAAAAATGTTGGGTGTGTCAAAGAAATAATCAATTCTAAGGTTATATGAGCCTAATTTAGCATTAAGTTGAAAGGTAAAGATTTGTGTGATTTTATTGATTTTTTTTTTATTAATATAGATTAAGTCAGCTTTCTGCTGTTTAAAATAAGACTAGCTACAGATTCTCTAGCGAGTCTGTTCTGTAGCAACATGATGTTGACCCTAGAGTAATTAAATCTCTTGATCCTGAGTAGTATGTTTTCCTTAATACCAATGCAAAGATCGTAAATAAGCATTCGCACAAACTGTTAAAGAACAATTCAGACATAGGGTTTAATAACAAAAGGGCAGGGGGATACCCAACTTACCATAAATCAATTCCCAATCAGACCTACAATTTCGTAGATAATCTTCCACCATTCTTGAAACATAACGGAAATTTCCCAGGGATCAAACTCAGTGAAAAACTCATGGTGGACAGTGGAAGCGTTTTGACGCACAGTCATATGTTTCCTCAACCAACTGTTCCAGATCCATGGTGTGAGGTATGTTTTCTTTAGATAGAAAAGTATTACATAGAGGTCCCCTTCCTACAAGAAAAGATCAAGACTCTCACAGCTCAGATCAGAATCGTTAACAAGTGAAAACCACAGGATCAAAATCAGTGCACAAAGGCAAGGAAAATAGTGGAACAGAATTGGAAATGTCATAATAAAAAATATTGAGTGTGTCAAAGAAATAATCAATTCTGAGGTTTTATGAGCTAAATTTAGAATTCCGTTGAAAGCTAAAGATTCGTGTGATTTTATTGATTTTTTTTTTATTAATATAGATTAAGTCGGCTTTCTACTGTTTAAAATAAGACTAGCTATACATTATGTAGCCAGTTTGTTCTCATTCAAAATTTTTGAAAAATATTGGTTAAATTAATATCTAAATTTATTTATTTCATTTCCTTTCAGGATATCATGCAGCTTGTGGTGATCTAAATGATATGGAGCATTTTTGGGGTTATTAGCCATTTCTTTGGCTCATTTTGTAAACATAAACAAACTTTTTATAATCTTAAGAGATACAGTTTGATATTGAGTGGTTTTATTACCCTCTATTTTTGTAATTAGTAAATCATCTTGGGATTTGATTCTATCTTAGAAGATAGGATGCTTAGTTTGCTTGAACTCTTTAAATACTTCATATTGTTGCAATGAAGACATCTTGGCCTGGGGATAAAAGATGGACAATTAATTCACAAACTTGAATGGAACAACAATATGCATTTTAGCTTTAGCTTCTTGTAAATGATGTTTTCATTTATGGTTTGTTTATCCTGATATGCTAATAGGTTTTGATAGCTTTAGACTTCACGATGTGTTATGTTTTGGGATAATTCTTTTATAAATATTGTCCATATTTCATGCTCTAGATATTAACAGTGTGATCATCTATTCGTCTTAAATGACATGATTTACCTTTAATTCTAGTTGAATGATTAAATGCAACGTGGTTACTATCAGATTTATCTTAATGTAATTGCTTGTGATCATAAGATCATGGGACCTATTTGTATCATCTATTCTGTTATTTAAACTCAACTGCCAACATATTGTTCTGAATTTATTTAGAACAATCTTAAGGTTCATTGCAGGTTTCCCTCTTGGATGTGGTAGTTAGAAATTTTCTATTCATGTAGATGCTTGGATACGCATAATTAACTCACTAACAGGTTAGCTTATTTACATTTTTTTTTCATTTACTTATCACTAAAACTTGAATGTATGGTTTGGCTTTCGACTATTAACACATTTTTGTTTCATAGTATTTTTTTTATTGGTTTAGATTTATAAAGGAAAAATGGAAAATATATTGTTATGTGCTTTCTTTATCTGCTTCTTCGAAGAAATCATCTTTTATATTGAGTTTTGTAAGTTTAGATTAAAACTTGCAGTTTGTATATCATTTACATAAGTAGGATAAGTAGATCTTCCATTTAAATATATCTACATTAGTTACACTATATGTATGTACATATATAAATATAATGATTAGTAATTAGTTAGCTATTTCATTTCTTTCTTTTGTTTCTTTTAGGATTCTTATATTGGCCAACGAAGCCATTAAACCTGTCGGAATGAGTTACACCAAACAACTTGGGTTATTTAGACAACCTCAGACTTGACTCGTTCTTCCAGTTGACAGATGATCACTTTCACCCGCCAACGAATGGTGCTAGAAGGAGGGCTAGACTAACAATATGGCCTTGTAGGAGCCTTTATTTCGAATGTATTCAATTTCTCCATGGATCCCCAAATCACTATGTGGGAACATGATTTCCACTTCTCACTACCAGTTATTCCCAACAAGACAACTAATCTATTTTCAGAACTCACCTTTGATGGTGAAGGGAACACATCTACAGTAGACCATATTTATAATTTTTTTTTTAAGTGTTTAATACATAAGATCACCGATTCTAATGTTACATGAAGATTGTTATCTCTCATTTTCCAAGCTCATGTTAAAAGTTGGTTTGAATCTTTTCGGGATAATTCTATTCATTCTTTGTCTAAGTTTGTATTTGAGTTTTTATCAGATTTTAGCAACTATGATTATGATGAATTAAGTGAAGAATTAAGTTACTTAAGGAAGGAAAATGGTGAATCATTCAATGATTTTGAAATTAGACTCATTCATGTTTGTACTAGATTCCCTTCGAAAGAAATGCCATTTTTTAATGATTGGCTTGAGTATCCCGTTTCTCTCTCAGACAAGAAAGAGCAATTAATGGTTAACCAATTTGAATTGATCGCTAACACTCAATCCCAAGATGGTTCAAATTTTGATGTTGATCTTGAAGATTTTGAAGCACCACAATCTTTGTCAAATTATTTCATTTTGGCAAATCATGAGCAACATCATCTTTTACAAAATGCAATTGTCACCCCTAATCATTCTTTGTCAACAATATCTCCTCCTGTCAAACAAGGAACCTTGGCTTTAAAAGACAAAAGTTGTCACACTCTCATAGATTTTATAACTGTTTCTAAAGTAAAAGCGGTCGACTGTAAAGGTGATAATCATGTGGATGATAAATCTTCCCCTAATTTAGTTGAACAAATCCATGATCAATCAGTAGGATAAAAAATCATTAGTTAGACTATTAATCAAACTTCTATCTCTAGTGATTTGCTCTCAATTTTTCCCTTGCATAATGAACCAAATTGTCTCTTAGAAACTATCTCGTATTCTTTGAAAGAGAATACAAAAGAGGTTGATCAATTTATACAAGGAGAGGGGAAAAAACCAGATTTCAAAACACATATACTTGTCATTTCAAGAGATGCATTCCATCTCCTTAATTCTTCTACATATTATTCCTTGTACCCTGATATTTTTTATCCTAATGTTGTGCGATTGCATGTTCCATATTACCTTGGAGAGAATTCAACATTATACAATCAGGTACAAAGAGATTACTGAATAGAAGATAAAGAGGGAAATAATTATGCCCATGAACATATTAATTTTTGTTCTCATCAATTATCTATGGGTAAATCAAGAAATGATTTGAAAGAGTCCCGAATTGCATCTTCCATTGATACATCCCAATTTGTGTTTCGAGAAGGATATAAATTTTTCCATGATCAATTATTTGAGGTTGAAAAATATAATCAACCAAATATTACTACTAATGATGTTTTGTTGGTCATTCCATCTAGTTCACCTCAAATAGTTAACCTTGAAATATCTAAGATCAATGCAAAGTTTAAAGAGATTGAAACACTTATTTTCCAATCGAGAATCATGATAAGTTCTTGCCATCTTGATCCAACCTTTTTACAAGATTCTTTCCTTGATAGTATAACACTTTACTCTCACCAGGAATATTTGTCGCATGTGAATTCTTTCAAACCATCCCATGTCAGTAATTGCATATATCATGATAGTATTGAAGATTGGTTGGAGTATTCATATCTTGAAAAGTTTCCAGGGAATGGTAAGATTATCTTCACTTTATTTAGAGATCAAGGAGGTAACTTTAACACACTCATTTTATATCCTTTAGATGGATAAAATATGGAACAAAAGGAAAATTGTCAAGAGGATGGGGCACTTCGGTTTAGGATGATGGTTATGTCAGGTCCCCATAACTCTCAGAAGATTCATAACCTCATTTTTTCATATTTTTGTAACCCATATAATGACAAAATCGCCAATTGGTTGGAGGATTCATACAACAAGAATGTTCAAGGGAATGGTAAGATCATGTTTTCCTTATTTTTAAATGATGATGATAAAGGTGAGTATCATATATTTTTGTCATTTTTTGATATACTACCATTCTTGTTAGTAATATGTGATTTTGTTTCTACTGTAGGATTGGAGTTACTCCAATGGCTACATTGGAAGCATGACTTCACATAGTATTATGATTTGTTTAGTAGTTAGAATAGGTTTAGGAGTAGGTTTTAATTTAGCTTTATTTCTCATTGTTTCTCTTTGTAATAATGCAGTCATGAATACAAGTGGTTGAATCAAGAGAACCATAATATGACTGTTGTTAGGGAATTTCGCTTGATCCTTTTCTCTCTTCTTTTCATTGAATATTTCTTTTCAAAGCTGCAGTATTATTATGAAAATTTTAAATGGAAAGTAAAGAGACGACTAAATCAGAACTATAAATTCAACACTAACCAAAGGTACCACGAGTAGGACTGCATTCACATCGATGAGGAATTTTCTATTCTCTTTTAGTTTCTTAAGAGATATTTCACGTGATGTTTTTAGATCCACCTTTGTACATATTTTTTCTGTTTTGATTTACTTTTGTTTTCTAATTTTGGTTCTTTTCATTTTTGCTTGTTTTCGTTGCTTTCTGGTTAAAACATGCATGTATCATAGTTTAGTTCAAGGAGGGAAACCAGGTTGCCTCATCTTAAATAGCAGTCAAGATCTGTCAGAGCATCAATTGTTGTAATTTCCTAAAACACAGACTAGCTAAAGAAGTTTTTCTATTCAGAATAGATTTCATGGTTTCACTTTATAATTATGAGCAGACACGACTATCATTAAAATCTCTTCATGTTGTCCCTTCTTTTAAAGAAATCAACTCAAGGATGCCTTCCTTTCTTGGAAAAATTAGTTTCATCAGTAACTATTTTCAGATCATGATGAAGGTTATCAAGCAAAAAATAAAAGGCTAGAAAATGTCAAGTGTTCTGAAAACTGAAATTTTCAGCATCACCCCACTCTTCTGAATATCTTTAAATTTATATCAGATTGAAAATAATTTCTAGAGAGTTTGTAAACCTACTGGGATACTGAACAGGTCTACTAGAAGCGGTTAAATGCATGCATGATGCCAAGACAACTTCGTCGAGGTACGAAAAAGACCCGCTGGTAGCGAAGCAATGTTGGCTTTAAGAAAATTCTCAGGTATAAATTTTGATGTTGGTCATAAGCATCCTTCATTTTGAATTGAAATTTCTTGGATAGGGTAGAGGCGTCAGAGTGGGTTAATTGACATCCCTGATGAGGCTATGGACGCCTTCTGGAAGTAGTGACCCTATCAATAGTATCGGAGCCATTGACTTGAACATCGTTGCTCTCATTTTTAAAATTTGTCACCGGATTTCATTTGAGCAAAAAGATGTTTGAAGCTGGATCGTGTAATGATTATTGAGATGCTTGATGTCCTTTAGATGTTCTTTGATTTGTATTCATTCTAAGTAGTCCTAAAATGAACTCATCAATTATGCAGAGATAACTGCTTCTCCCAGTAAGTTTCCATTGTTGGCAGCCATACATGATTTTTTCCTTTTAAAAATGACAAATAAACAATTCTTGTAGATGCCTACGCTTCATCATGTAAATATTTGAAGGTGACTTTTAAATTGTAAAAATGATGTTTTGATTATTCCTAATATTTTTATTTATGCATTTTTATACTTCATTCACGAATGAAGTATTAAAAACTTCAAATCATATTTTAATTTAATAAGGCTTGGTCTTGAAAGGTTCAATATGCTTTAAACCTCTTCTACTGAAGGTTGTTTTTCTTTGAACTCATAAAGGAAACACTTGTTTTAAGACTGTCCTTGGATTGAAAGTTATACCTTGATACTTTGTATGCCAAGAATCGATTGACAAATAGACTATAGGTGGGTTTCATTAAAAGATTCATGGTAAGTTGACTTTGGTTTTAATTCTCGATAGGATTTTGGTTTGTAAAGAACATCCTCTCCTAACCTTAACAGCTCGACTTCACCCTCTATATTTGATGAGATTCAAATACACCTAGTTGTATCCTGTACTATGTTTGAGGTGGCAGTTTGAATCGATAGATCCATCATTCCAAGTTAAATTTTTGAGTTACGCTCTGTACTCAGGGCATTCATTACCTGAAATGCCTGATTTTCATGGTTTGAAACCCCTTATGCTCACTTTCTGGTCACTCTAGGGTAACTACTAGCTTAATCCTTTGTTAGGACCAGTCTTTCCTTTGTTGTTTCTCCCCTTTATACTCATAGTAAGTTCTAGTCACCTTTGTGACTGTCTGTTCAATCCCATTTTTACCTACTAGAGACATGTTTTTGCGGGAACGTTTCTGAGAAAACCGTGATGAATTAGATCAAACCCTTGAAAAACCAGAATGAAAATGAGCCCTTTTACCTTCATCATCGATAGTTTCTCTAGAAACTAGATCATTGTAGAGATATGTCTCGATATTTGGAGGTAAATTTCTCAAATTTTTCATTCCAATTGAGATAAACGTTTTTATTTTATTTTTATTTTTCTACAACAAACCCTATAGAGATCCCTGTGGTTGATAAGCCTATGCTTGAAAAGCCTCCTGTTCCTTCCAGTGACAGACTAGTTTCTGTATGCAAAGAACCTTGTGATAAGGCTATGTTCGATGAGCCTATGTCCAAGCAACATGATGTTGACCCTAGAGTAATTAAATCTCCTGAGCCTGAGCAATATGTTTTCCTTAATACCAATGCAAAGACCGTAAATAAGCATTTGTGCAAACTGTTAAAGAACAATTCAGACATAGGGTTTAATAACAAAAGGGAAGGGGAAGACCCAACTTACCATAAATCGATTCCCAATCAGACCTATGATTTCATAGATAATCTGCCACCATGCCTGAAACATAATGAAAATTTCCTAGGGATCAAACTCAATAAAAAACTCACAGTAGACAGTGATCTAAATGAGATGGAGCATTTCTAGAATTATTAGCCATTTCTTTGGCTCATTTTGTAAACATAAACAAACTTTTTATAATCTTAAGAGATATAGTTTGATATTGAGTGGTTTTATTACCCTCTATTTTTGTAATTAGTAAATAATTGTGGGATTTGATTCTATCTTAGAAGATAGGATTCTTAGTTTTCTTGAACTCTTTAAATACTTTAGATTGTTGTAATGAACACATCTTGGCCTGGGGATGAAATATGCACAATTGATTCACAAACTTGAATGGAACAACAATATGCATTTTAGATTTAGCTTCTTGCAAATGGTGTTTTCATTTATGATTTGTTTATCCTAATATGCTAATAGGTTTTGATAGATTTAGACTTCACGATATGTTATGTTTTGGGATAATTCTTTTATAAATACCATCCATATTTCATGCTCTAGATATTAACAGTGTGATCATCTATTCAACTTAAATGATAGGATTTATCTTTAATTCTAGTTGAATGATTAAATGAAACGTGGTTACTATCAGATTTATCTTAATGTAATTGTTTTTTATCATAAGATCATAGGACCTATTCGTATGATCTATTTTGTTATTTAAACTCAACTGCCAACATATTGTTCTGAATTTATTTAGAACAATCTTCAGGTTCATTGCAGGTTTCTCTCTTGGAAGTGGTAGTTGGAAGTTTTATAATCATGCAGATGCTTGGATACACATCATTAACTCACTAACATGTTAGCTTATTTAAATTTTTCTGTCGTTTACTTATCACTAAAACTTGAATGTATGGTTTGGCTTTCAACTATCCACACGTTTCTGTTTCATAGTATTTTTTTTATTAGTTTAGATTTATAAAGGAAAAACAGAAAATATTTTGTTATGTGCTTTCTTTATCTACTTCTTCGAAGCAATCATCTTTTACATTAGTTTCGTAAGTTTAGATTAAAAATTGCAGTTTGTATATCATGTACATAAGTAGAATAAGTAAATCTTCCTTTTAAATATATCTACAACAGTTACACTATACGTATGTACATATGTATATATATGTGTGTGTGTGTGTGTGTGTGTGTGTGTGTGTGTGTGTATAATGATTATTGATTAGTTAGATATTTAATTTCTTTCTTTTGTTTCTTTTAGGACTCTTAGATTGGCCAATGGAGCCATTAAACCCGTCAGAATGAGTTACACCAAACGGCTTGGGTTATTTAGACAAGCTCAGATGAGACTCATTCTTCTAGTTGATGGACGATCACTTTCGCCTGTCAACAAGAACCTGTTGAATATTCAAAATGGATTAGCCCTATGGTGGCCAAGAAAAGAAGAAAGGAGAGATCAATATCTGTGTAGATCTCAGGAAGTTGATTGTTTCATGTTTTCATGACCCATTCCCTACACCATTTACTGATGAAGTGTTAGATAATGTAGGAGGACGGGAGGTATATTCTTTTACAGATGGATTTTCAGGATACCATCAGATCAGGATTGCCAAGGGAGATTTACATAAGACCACATTTGTCACAGAATGGGGATCCTACCAGTATACAGTGATGTTGTTTGGATTGAAGAATGCACCAGGCATCTTTTCTAGGGTGGTGGTCAAAGCATTCAAGGAGTTTTTAGATAAATTTCTGGAAGCATATTTTGATGATTGGACTGTTTTCATCTTATTGTAAAATCATAGTGAATGTTTAATACTAAAGATGGATAAGTGCAGGCAATGTCAGATTGCCTTGAACATGAAGAAGTCCATCTTCCTTTCACCCTTTGGAGTGATGCTAGGCCATATTGTGTGTAAGAAGGGATTGCTGGTAGATCCATCTAAGATTTCCATTATAGTCGATTTACCCCCTCCTACTTTAGTCAGACAGCTATGCACTACGCTGGGACATAATGTATACTATAGGAACTTCATTAAAGTCTATGCACAGATCAAAACATCCATGGAGAAGATTTTGAAGAAATATTGTCAGTTTCAATGGAAAAAAATACGCCAGCAGAGCTTCGACATACTGAAACAGAAAATGGTTACTACACCTATTCTGGTTTTCCCAGATTGGAGCAAGGAATTTCATGTGCATGTCAATGCATCCTCTATTGCATTAGGAGAAGTGTTAGCACAATCGGGAGCTGGAGAACCCATTATCCTTTGCTAGCAGAAAACTATATGTAGCTGAAATCAATTACACCACCACTGAGAGAGAAGGGTTAGCCATGGTGTATGCACTGCAGAAGTTTCTCCACTACTTTTTGGGAGGACACTTTAATATGATCATTGATCACTCTGCACTGAAATACCTAGTCAAAAATCCAGTGTTGGGGGGGAGAATATGTAGATGGCTCCTTCTATTTCAGGAATATGATTCTGAGATCATGGTTAAGCCAGGGAGAATGAACAAAGGCCCTAACCACTTGTCGAGGTTGAAACATGGAGAGGAACCTACTAGTTTGGAGGATACATTGTCGGATGCACATTTGATGGCCATTAGAAAGGTTAATGATCACTTCATTGAGATAGTCTAGTTCCTATCATTAGGAATGGCACCCCCGGAATATACATTCACTCAGAAGAAAGAACTAGTAGTTTGCGCTACAGATTTTTGACTTATAGCTGGAAAACTATACAATATGGTACCTGATGAGTTATTGAGGAGATGTGTCATGGAAGCAGAAAGACCACATTTTAGAATAATCTCATGAAGGCATCGCAGGAGGACACTACGTAGGAAAAGAAACAATGCAGAAGGTTCTTAGAGCTAGCCTTTGGTGGCCCACTTTACACACGGATGATAAGGATTACCACAAAGCTTGCAATGTATGCCAACAAGTTACGAAACCTCCTAGAATAGATGAGATTCCTTTAGCACCCTAGCTAACCTTACAAGCATTTGAGAAATGGGCCATTGATTTTGTGGGACCTATAAACCCACCAGGAAAGTGCACAGGAGCAAGGTACATAATCACTATGACAGAGTACTTGACCAGATGGGCCAAAGCAAGAGAAGTCAAGGATTGTAGTGCAACTTGTTGGGGCTCAAAAATGTCCTATTCTCATCCACCTTTCCCTTCATCATTCTTCACATTTCATTGCCCCATTAACCTTTTGCAATATCATTTCCATAAATATACTTGGGTTTCACCTTATTGTTCTCCACTTTATTCATTTTAGTATTTAAAAGGAATTTGTGATTACATGTTAGAAAATCAACATGTTTTCATATATATCTCAAATATGTGTGATCTTTGTAATGTGTAGGAATATGTGAAGGATTAATTCAAAGGAATTCTCGAATACTTCCTCCACCATTTCAATATTTGAGGAGATAATTCAAGCCCATTACAAGGAGAAGATCATGGAGATTTGGTTGGAATATCTTATCTAAGATATATGAGAGACATGTGTCAGGATTTAAAGGGATTATATTTTGTAATAATGGGAAATAGGTTGAGAGAAAAGTGGATCTGTAATAATGAGATGGTTATCTTATCTTCAAGTCTCTCATGTATAAAAGAGAGGGATCTCTCTTCATGAGGATTCAATTAGATTATTCAATTATGATCAATTAGAATTCAATTAGTTGTAAGTAGAGAATTAGAGTAATCATTAATGGTAGTCATTAGGATTTGAAAGAGAAAGGGATTCTTAGCTTTGATTCATGGTTTTGGTTTTCATGCTTTCATTATTATGTTATGAAGATTGATTTGGTTATTTTAATATAAGATTGCTTCATTAGAGTGAGCTCACATATATTGTTGTGTCATTCAACTCTTCACTTGTTGTATCTATTTTTCCTTCATGTAGTTCTCCATTTCTAGATTAATTTCATTTACGCAATTTCCCATTCCTAGATTAATTTCATTTATGCAACTAGATTAATTCAATTTCAGTTGTGTGTTAGATTAATGATTCAATTTCAGTCATAGCTTAAACATTAGATTATATTAGTCTCACTTCAATATTGCATATACTTTGCGTGTGCTTCGTCAGTTTACGACCTCGGGGTTGACAAATTAGATAGTTGGGTAAATACTACAATGACAATTAATTCAACATTAGTTCAAACCGATGTAACGATTGTTGTTCCTTTTGCAAGTCATGTTGTTCCTTTGAATAGAACAACTGTCGTTCCCTTTACGATTGTTGTTCCTTTGCAGGTATTTCATCTTTGGAGGCTGGGTATTGAAAACAGAAGGTAAGAACCTACGTAGGCAACAAGTAAAATGCTTGTGCCAGCGCCTACCTTTGGTTGATGCATAGAGGTTGTTTTTAGGACATCTTTAGAGCCCAACACAACTACAGCTAGACGCTTCATATTTGATGAGATCATAACCAGGTTTGGATGCCCGAAGATCCTTATGAGAGATCAAGGTGCACATTTTATTAATAAGAACATTGAAGCCTTGACTGAGGAATTTGTAGTTCATCATCAGAAGAGAACACCCTACCATCCATAAGTGAATGGGATAGTTGAAGCATTCAATAAGATATTGGAGACAATGTTGATGAAGATTTTCAGTGTGAGCAGGTATGACTGGGATTTGAGAGTACCAACAGTGTTATGGGCCTATAGAACCACTTGCAAGAAGTTGACAATGAAGATCCCCTTTAAGTTGGTTTATGGTCTAGAAGCAGTTGTCCCGATGGAATATTTGGTCCCTAGCTTAAGAATTGCAACCTTTACAGGTATGGATGACACTGGAATTGTTCAAGAGAGGCTCGTGCAGTTGGTTGAAATGTAGGAAGATAGATTTATTAAATGATTCCATCAGCATGTGTAGAAGGAAAGAGAAAACGCCTACCATGATAGACACATCAAGAAGAAAGCATTTAAGCAAGGAGATCTGGTATTGGTATACGACAACAAATTCATGAATAATCTAGGGGATTTTATAACACATTGGCTGGGGCCATATGAGGTTGTCTATGTCACAGAAGGAGGATTTTCATAGTTCAATACTTTGAATGGAGAATGGAAGGAAGGTTTGGTAAACGGGAGCCGGTTGAAATTGTATTATGACAACTAGTTGCCTCGCAGCTCGTAGTAGAAGCAGAAGAATAAGGGTCCAAGTACCAAGTGTAGTTGAAAATGGGTACCAGACATAGAAAAGAAAGTCTGCAAACAGTGAGGGACAATAGAGTAGAAATCACAGGCTGCTTTGCGTAGTCTGAAGTCAAAGAAAAACAAAAGGATCAGATCTGAAGTGCCTCGCGACAAGTCACAGGTGAGTGTTGGGGGCATGTTGGCCCTTGGTTATGGAATTAAGTGAAGATCAAGGATGAAAATATGAAATGTGAACTGCGTGGAAGATATAGTGACTGATGCTAGGTCGAAGTGAGAAAAAGAGCAGAAAAGATAGAGCGAAGTAAGAGAAAGCAAGTTGTTGGACAAGATCGAGGATGATAGATTAGAAAGAAATATGGATCATGGACAACGCAGCAAGTAGAAAATGCCACCAACGGATGCTTTGGATCACCTCATGGGAAATAAGGAAAGACATGCTGGTGAAGCCTGGAAGATGCGTGCCAAGTCGACCTAGGGTTTTGGTATCTAGGGTTTTGACACCTAGGTTTCGGCATAAGGCTATCAATGAGCTATTGTAATGTATAAATAAAGGTCAAGAGGACCTAGGATGGGTTTGTTCAAAGTTCATTGATGTTATGAAGAGTGATTATTGTTAAGGTGAGAGAGAAGTATTGTGTTGTGAGAGAATTATGTATTGTAAGATATTCAACTGGGTGCGAAGATCAACCCTGGAGCTGGGTGTGCAGTGAGAGAGAAAGAGAGAAGATATGCTAGCTAAGAGCATAGATAGAATTGTAAGTGTTACGAACCAAATATCAATAAAGCATAGAAACACCTTAGAATAAGCAGTCAATGCCTTGAAAAAGAGAGAAATTCAGATAATAAGCCTCTTCTAGGGGGAAACCTCCTTCTGCCCACATAAATGTTCAATTACAAGATGATTCCAAATGAAAATGTCTCCTTGGTATATATAGGAGACTAGGAGGTATAATTACAACTAATGGAATAAAGCCAACACAAATAAAATAGCATTACTAATGTAATATGCCCCAATTAGGGGGTAACGAGCCACTATTTAGGGCTTAACATGCCCCTCCCCTTGAGACAAGTGTTTTCCACAACGCTTGAGTAACTCTGGATGCTTCTGTATAAAAGACTCATCTTCCCAAGTGGAATTTTCAACTGATAGTTTCCTCCATTTAATGAGATACTCTGAAATGGATCTATTCCTCAGCTTGCAAATTCCTATGTCAGTGATGGCTTCAGGCTCCAATATGATTTTTCCTTCCTCGTCAAGTTCTGGAAATATAGTTTGAACTGGGTTCTTGTCACCTATAACCTTCTTTAAGAATGAAACATGGAAAACTGGGTGTACTCGTGAATATGCAGGCAACTCCAATTTGTATGCCATAGTACCAATATTTTGCACCACCTTATAAGGGCCATAATACTTTGGTGATAATTTACTATCCTTCTATTATCTCCTCAAATAAATTGGTGGAAATTTTTGCTTTTGAGGTGATAGGTTGTGGTCCAAAATTCATTCCTAAATTTGTGTAGGTAGGTTAGAGAGTCTATTTTCTGTAAATGAGCTCAGAAAGAATTTTTGGTTTGGTTTGGTCAAGAAAAAGTCATAATCTCAGGTTTCGGTGGTTTAGGCGAGCCTGAAACATGCTCATTAACCACCAAAAGCCTTTGTTCCCGAAAGTTAAGAGGGAAAATCAAAGGTGCGGTTAACTACCGAAAACCTTTCAATAGGAAAAATGAAAAGCTCATGCTTTCCCACGAGCTAGGTGTCAATTAGCGCAATGATGGAAACGTAACCACTAAAATATCATGAAGGTGGTAAGGTATGCATGTTCTAATTATATCTATCTGAAAAATTGAGATCATGTTGTCCTTTCAACCACATTTGTCTTTTCAAAATTAAGACATGATGGTGATACAAAAATTCATGCATGTTGTCACGAAGCCTCTCACCATTTCCAGTCACGAGTACAGAATCCATCATGACCCCCTTAAATCTCTCATTTAATCTTCATTCATTATCAATTTGAATTTTGAAGTTATTGAGATAATCGTGAGTCTGTGATTTCATCAAACAAATGTGTTTCCAGAGATCATAATCTCGTTTCCCATGGTGATTGTTGAGTGCAGTTAGAGTCCAACAAATTTCTCTCAAGCCAATTAAGCCATGTCGATTCATCAGGCAAGTTCAAAACCCATCTTGTTTTAGTTTAAATGAATATCCCACCGAAACTCGAAAATTTTGGCATGCTCTCAGTTAGTTTGTTTCCTAAACTCGGTTAGTGTTTGAGATTGGTGATCTGAACTCTGTGTCACCCTATCGTGTTTGCTCTTCCATGAGTCATACTCTCTATCATCCTAAATCCTAGAGTCTTTGTCTCCCTGGCACTCAGTTTTCCTTAATCACAGGTACAGTCAACATTTACTAATGCCGAAAGCAGGGTCAGTTCTGAGGGCTGAAGTGGATGGAGTTTGGTACCTTGAGGTGCACCCTGAGGTGGCTGAGTTCTTCAAGCAGACTAGAGTGTATACCTATTGTGAAAATATAGCAGATTTTCATCAACAAGTGTCCGAGAATTTTGCCAGCTCGTATGATGGAAGAACAACGACAGTGGGAAAGGAACAGTTCATGGTTGATGAGGTAGCCATAGTTGAGTTCACAGGTCTTCCCAGAACAAGTGATTGTTAGTTTAAATCAATGGTACCTTCAAACATTGAGTTTAGGTTCTACCTACAACCTCTGCATAAAGATCTTACATGGAAAAAAGAAATACCAATGTCTTATCTGGAACCTAAATGGCAATCTTTATTGAAGGCTATCTTTGTCTATATCACCTGTGAAGGTAGATACAACAGAGTAATGTTCTACCACTTCAAGCTTTTAAATCATTTCATAGGGAGATCTCCCATCAATTTACCATTTTACTTGCACAAAGCCCTCACAAAAATGTCCAAAAAGGTCAAGGCCAAGCCCACTAAGGTGGCAAGCAGATTGTCTCATCAAGGACTCATTACTCTTATTGTCAAAGAGTCATTGAAGAAAAGGCAGGTAGATTGGAATTGTTTCCCCTTCTAGAATGAATTCCAAACTGATTGGCAACAACAAGAGAAGGGTAAAAATGTTGCCACTAAGAAGACTATTACTCCTAAAAGTAGTCATAGAAAACATAAGGGCATCTCACCACCAAGAGATCCGATAGAATCATCCTCTGTTAAAAAGAAAAGAATCAAAAGAAAGCTACAGTTTGAGGGTGAGTATTCAAAGGTCCCTACTATAGGAAGTAACCCTTTAAACCTACCCTATAGTGATTCAGAACTAGAACAAGAGTTAGCAGAGATATAGGGTAATATGCAGGCTGGACAAGTTGCAGACAATTGTTCCAACTTACCTACACCAACCCCTCTAGAAGCAAACAGTCCACCAGTGGAAAAAGCCTCTTCAAGTAAGCCTAAAGCATCTAGGGCATGGAAAATCAATAAACTCCTGCAACAAGTTTATGAAATGGAAGTCTTGGAAAGATTTATTAAAAAGGCTAATACAGACTTGACTAAAAGAAATGCAAAGCTTTTCAAAATAAACAAAAACCTCAAAGAGAAGCATGACAAGATCAAAGACAGGAACATGGTATTGATAAGGGAGAACATGAAGTTGTACAGACAACTTAGAATTATGAGGTTGAAGTTAAAAGAGTTTCAATCACCAGCGCAGCAGTAAACTAGTTTGGAGACTCTAGCTAACTTAGCTATGACCATGGTAGATACACCAGAGCCTTCCACATAGCTAGTTGAAGTTCATACATCTACACGAACAAGGGATGCATCATCCAAAAAACCTTGAACATTCAACATGCAATCAAGGTAATCATTTTTGCAAATTTTGAAGTTTTCTCAAAGCTGAAGTTTCGGCGGTTTAGGTGAACAGGACGGTTGTTCATTAACCACCGAAAACAGAGATTTCGATAGATAATCCACACAGAAGCCTTCTAGGTTAACCACCGAAATCCTGTCACTGCCAGAATGATCGAGTTTTTGCACAGATCGATGTTTTTTGAGTTGGAATGGTTTGAAACCTCGTCGGATGGACATTTGATGAATTGTCAAGTCAGATCCAATAGGTATTTTTGATGAATAATGGAAAGAAGAGGTGTTTCAAACGGTTTTAGTACCTTTGACAAAGGCAGAAAATCTGGATGCTTACTCACATCAACAGATTCAAATTTTTATCTCTTGGAAGAGTCACCACCCAGCCTTGGAAGGCTATCCTGCACTGCATCATTACTCTACAAGAGATGAAGACCATGAAATCTGTGATTGACCTCATTTTTGGGAATCATTCCATATCTTTTGCAAACTAAATTTTGATTTTCTATCTTTAGCATATTTGATCCATGCTTTCAGGATCTCAAAAATGCATTGTAAAGCTATAAATCTAAAGGTAGAATAGGAACTAAGGGTTCGATTTTGAGTTCTATATGCTATTGTTTTGTATGAAAGACACTTTCTTTAATATATCAACCAACAAGCTTCTTTCATTTGTTACTATCAGGCCATCTTTCATCTTTGTCTATGCTTATGAATGGAATTAGTTCTTTTGTCTCTATTTAATGATCCTATGGTAACTCTCATCTTACTTTTGATTGTTAAGAAAGAATCACAAGCATCCTTGGCTAGTTTTTTGACCCATCATATATATGGTTTTTTGTATGTTTTGGTTAATTGATTAGTTTTCTTATCCATCTGTTATACAAACCTATCTAACAATAGCTCTTGAAGGCCTTGTGTTGCATGATTATAGTTAAGACTGTATTGAGAATACAACCCAGAGTTTAAGATATTCATCTTAATCCAAAACCCCTGCCTATTATTGAGAAAATAGTTTCCAAAAAGATTGGGTTACTAGGGAGAGTTTCCTCAAGTTATAACAAATTGGCGTCATTGTCGAGGAGAGGAGATCGAAGCTCAGCTTCCTTGGGAGATGACAAGATCCAACTTTGATGATAGACAAAGCCTGGATATCATTTGGGTTGTAACTATTTATCTGGCGACTTCATTGAAACGAAGTGGCTCTAAAAAGATCTCACACTAGGGCGAACCAAGAAGGCCCACTGACAACACCAGTTCCTGACCCTGAGAATATCATCAGCAAGGGAAAGGCTTTACAAAGACAGGCTTCCGGATCTACAAATACATCAAATTTAGGTATTCAAACCAAAACTTCTTCTTTCATATCTAAAAGGCCTCTAGTTGAATCCCCTACTGTTGAAACTCATAGTTCTCAGGAAATTGAAAGTTTGTCTGAAATATTGAAGGTAGAGGAACCTTCACTTTCCTCTAATGTTACTCACTCTGTTCTTGAGCATGATATTTCATCCAATCCTAAAGAGATAATTACAGGGTCCTCTCAGCAAAAAGAAACCTCTTCTTCATCTTCTTTGAATTCCTCACCCACCAAACCTACAGAAGGTGTTTTCTACACTAATAATAATCTGCATGTTCTTGAAGATATTTTACATGATCTATCCTCTAAGGGAGAAGAAAGTTTAGCCTTGTTGCTTGGTCAGTTTTATAAGGCCTCTTATTTTTCACCCATTCCTTAAAATTCTGTTCAAAGTGAAGTGAGACAACCATTTTATTTTAACTTAGTCATCCCATCTCCACCTTCATCTCCTGCAAATTATTCTTTTGTATCAACCCAAAGACTACCATGGTTTCCCCTTTAACCAAGATGGAATAAATTTTGGGAAATTGGTATGCTCCACTTGTTAAGGTCCTAACCCACACATAGGTAGATCAATGTATTCGGATGTAATAAAGGTCAATATTAATAAGGCCTTTCAATAAAATAGAATAAGGCGGATGAAAGAAGACCTAATAGAAGCTTCCACTTCTGGAAGGATCTTCCTCTAGATGCTTCTCTTAATAGACATATTTAGTATAAATAAGGGTCGAGGGTATGAAAACCCTAGCTTGGACATTATTGTAATAGAGCACTACTCGACTGGAGGTTGCCCCCTTGAAGAGGCCTATGAACATTGCTTTCTGAATCAAAGTGATTTTCTATTTCTATTTTGTATATCATTTCTATGTATTGTGAAGATTATGCTGGATATTTTACTGTTATTCTGCCATTTCTAGCATTTTATTTCTATTCTGCATATTTTATATATCTGGTATCTTGCAAGTGGTATCAGAGCACTTTCCTTGGCAAAAATTGTGGGTATTTGTTTTTAGGGTAGAGACGTATTCCGACGTCTTTAAGCCACAGAGGTCTGTTGTTACGAGCATAAACCCGCGGTTGATGGATTCATACATGTAGGAAATACAAGTGGTTCTTAAGCGCACATCTGTTGGCCACCCTTGTAACCCCTATTGGTACCCTTTCGAGTGGTAGCACATCAGACAACACATGTGTACGGATCAGCCTAGATTTCCTGAAGCCCTCTTTAGATAAACCTATCGGCCGCCGGACTGCTATAGTGTCACCGAGAATAGCACTCGGGAAGATACTCTCTAGTACCTGGGTAGTCGAGTAGTACGGGTAAGGGTACAGTCTATCCTCCTTAGTTAGTGCTCTGAGATATTGGGCCAAGTACTACTGTTGGACCCCACACATATATGAGAGAGCTATAGCACAGGGAAAACCCTTGTCTGTAGAACCCTTGAATACCTAACCCTTGTGGAACATAAACAACAACATAAATAAATTAAACCGGCGAGATCTGTTGACATGCATCTGTGTTCGGGTTGCTAATTAAATACTCTCTGGTTCAGAATTTGGGGATTTCAGCACTGCATCATTCTTCAGACAAAATCATAACCCCGCAGCTGTAAAAAAAAAGGTCTGGAAATTTTTTCACCATTATTTGAGACCTATTCCATTAGATTCATCTCTTCTCCCTTATCACTTTAATCCATATCATTTTTCTGCAAAAATTTCTGACCCCGCCCACTCCCTTTTCAGTTCACCCATCATCATGGCCCATATCCGTAACCAAGAACTAGAGTCTCACTTCAACACCCTGCAATCTGGTTTACTTGAGACCCAACAAGAAGTGAAACAACTCAGTGCTACTATTGCCTCCCGTGATGCCTCCATGAATGCATTCGTAAATGTAGTCGTGCAGTCTGCAATGGAGGAAGTCAAACACGAATTGACCACCTAGCTTGAATCTGTCTTTGCATCACTCTGCACCAAACTCAAGCTCTCTACCAATGAATCTTTTCCTGAGGCACATAAAAAGACTGAAGGTGAAACTTCTTCCCATTCCTTTCAACCCCATCACTTTCAAAGGGACATACGCCTTCTGCAGGTGGATGTAACCAAATTTGATGGCTCGGACCCCACTGGTTGGGTCACACA
>ML800131.1:357072-369540 GCA_009831015.1 Picea engelmannii
GTGGGCTCAATGGTTACCCCTCGCCGAATGGTGGTACAACACTACATACCATACAACCACTCGCATGACTCCTTTTGAAGCAGTGTATGGACAGAAGCCACCTTCAGTTCTCTCATACTTACCGGGTACCTCGAAGGTCCAGGAAATTGACCAAACACTTACAGTCTGAGAGGATATCCTTCATACCCTTAAAGAGAACTTGGTCATGGCCTAGAATAGAATGAAGCAGCAAGCAGATCAAGGTCGCTCCGAACATCAATTTGTAGAAGGGGATCAGGTGTTTCTGCGACTGCAACCATATAAGAAAACTTCCCTCAAGGCCGAGCAATGTCAGAAGCTAGCCCCCAAATTTTATGGCCCTTACACAGTTCTCAAGCATGTGGGATAAGTCGCATATCAGTTAGCTCTGCCCAGTCAGTCGAAGCTACATCCTGTTTTTCATGTTTCATGCTTGAAGGAGGTGATTGGAACCAGGTGCCAAATTCAAACCAACCTTCCAGAGTTAGATGAAGAAGGATCCATTTGGCTACAACTAGAAGCAGTTTTGGACCAGCGTGAGCATCGCATGCGTTAGAGAACCATCAAGGAAGTGCTATTATAGTGGAAAGATATGACTTCGGCAGATGCCACTTGGGAACCAGCTACCATTCTGTAGCAGTTTCCACATCTCAAGCCTTGAGGACAAGGCTGTTTTTAAGGGGGCAAACATGTTAAGGTCCTAACCTGCACATAGGTAGATCAATGTATTTGGATGTAATAAAGGTCAATATTAATAAGGCCTTTCAATAAAATAGAATAAGGCGGATGTAAGAAGACCTAATAGAAGCTTCCTCTTCTAGAAGGATCTTCCTCTAGATTCTTCTCTTAATAGACATATTTAGTATAAATAAGGGTCGAGGGTATGAAAACCCTAGCTTGGAGATTATTGTAATAGAGCGTTTCTCAACTGGAGGTTGCCCCCTCGAAGAGGCCTGTGAACATTGCTTTCTGAATCAAAGTGCTTTTCTATTTCTATTTCGTATATCATTTCTGTGTATTGTGAAGATTATGCTGGATATTTTACTATTATTCTGCCATTTCTAGCATTTTATTTTTGTTCTGCATATTTTATATATTTGGTATCTTGCACCACTTGTCTTGCCCAATCCTTTATTTGCTATGGCAACTGGAGATTATCAGAAATATATGCCAAAGTTTACCGGAGTGGAGGATTATACTACTGAAGAACATATTGAAGCTTTTTATGCTTATGTCGAAAATATTAACATTTCAGAAGAAGATGTGTGGACCAGAGTTTTTGTTCAGAGTTTGGATGGCCAAGCCCAGAAATGGTTCAAAGAGCTACCAGCAAATTCAGTCACAGGTACTGAACAATTAGATGAGGTATTCTTAAAACACTGGGGAGAAAGAAGAGATCTGCTATATTACATTTTTGAGTTTGGAAACTTAAGGAGAGAAGATGGAGAGTCAGTCTTAGACTTCATCAAAATGTTTAATAGAATGTTTGTCAAGATCCCTGTAGAGATCAAGCCAAGTGATGCATCGGCAAATATCACATTCTCTGCTGCCTTCGATCTAGATTTTTTTCTAATCCTCAGAGAAATAAGATCATCCACACTTGATTTAATGCAAGATGTTGTCCTCAAGGTTGAATCAAACATTATGGCATCTCAGAAGCTCAAATAAAAGGTCGAGAGAAAGAATTCTGTTGTTGAGATCTCTTCTTCTTCTAATAGTAAAATGGAAAAGATGGCAAAGATGTTGGACAAATTGACATCTGAAATGTCAAAATTGTAGATCCAGAATCAACAACCAACAAGGACAAAAGAGCCAAATGTTGTTTCCCCGAGAAATCCAAATGCTTTCCCTTATAGAAGGAACAATCAACAAGTCCATATCCTTCAGAGATACAGGAATGCAGCTGATGATCAGAGAATTAGACCAACTTTTCAAAATGCAATGTTAGAAGAAGAACATCAACCATCTCATGATGAAGTCGAAGAAGCAGATGAGATAAATTGTTTTGGTGAAGAAAATGATTCCTCCTTTTTGACACAAGTATATTATGAAGAAGCCCTGATGGACCAGCAAATTCATCAGGCAAGTATCGAAGAATCTGTCTACCTGATGGATGATCAGAAAGGTTATAATTTAAGATCCAAAAATGCGGTCCTGAAACCATTGCTCGCAGCTCCTGTGAAGAATAAAGAATTTGTTGCTCCTATGAAGAATAAAGAAGTTGTTGCTCCTATGAAGAACAAAGAAGTTGCTTCCAAGCAGCTTGCTGCCCCTATAAAACAGACCTCCTCTCCTACAAAACAGCAGCAGAATCAAACACAACCCCTAACCAAGGAGCAAGTCATTCTCAAAGCTCCTTCCAATGAGGTAAAAGCTTCTGATAAATCATCTTTTTATTTTAATTTCGAATCAGAAATTTAGAAAGTAAACATACCTATGCCATTAACCGAACTCATGAAGAATGATATCTTTAAGTCATCCATCCTGAAGTCCCTTGAGCCAAAGACCTCTTCATCTGCTGATTTTGTTAGCCTACAAGATGACAAGCCAACAGTAGTTTTAGGGCCTATGATAGAAGATCGAGATGATTTTTGTCCACCATTCTATATGTCCCTAATTGTCCATGATAATATCCTCCACAACTGCTTTCTTGATTCAGGAGCGTCACATAATCTTATGCTCAAAGCAGTGATGGACGAGCTTGGGCTTGAGGTCATCAAACCATATCATGATCTCTTCTCTTTTGACTCTAGGAAATTCAGATGCCTTGGCCTCATAAAACACCTTGTTATAAACCTTGCCCAATTGCCAATGAGAAGCATGGTAATGAATGTGGTGGTTGTTGATATCCCACCTAAGTTTGGGCTCCTCTTGTCTCATCCATGGAGCAAAAGGTTAGGAGGTACCTTGCAGATAGATATTTCGTATGCTACAATCCTGATGTTTGGAGAAGAGATAAAAATACTTTACAGAGATAATCAAGTTGCTTACATCATCAACGATGCAAAAAATGTTGTAAATCATCCTATTTATGCTGTAGATATAGATTTTGGCTCGTGCATTATTCAAATAGATGATTCTCAATCAAATCCTATGTAGCTTGTGAAGCCCACCGAAAAACAAACTAATGATAAGAATGTTTTAGTTTGGACCATGTATTTTGATGGGGCCAGTACCAAAGATTCAGCAGGTGCAGGGCTAGTTTTGATTTCTCCTTCAAAGGAGACTATACATTTGTCTTTTAAGATCGATTTTATAACTACTAACAATATAGCAGAGTATGAGGCCTTGCTTTTGGAATTAAATTCAGCTAATGAGATGGGGATAAAAGGTTTAAAGGTGTTTGGATATGTGGATCTCATCATACAACAAGTAAACAGTACCTTCCAAGCAAAGCATGTCAGATTGAAAGCCTACAGGGATGAGGTATGGAAAGTAAGAGATTCTTTTTCCATTTTTGAGATTTCCTATATACCCAGGGATATGAATCATCTTGTCGATTCCCTTTCTGTTTCAGCCAACATGTTTATTCCTCCCATGCCCTCCAGTCTCAGTTATGAAATCCAAGTAAAATATAGACCATCTTTACCCGACAATATTAAATATTGGAATTTTTTTGAGGATGATGATGAACTTAACAGATTTCTTCAAGTGGTAGATGAATTTTCTGATATGCATGTTGACCAGTAGAATCTAAATGTAGAGGAATCCTAGAAGCCTAAGCTAAAACAAAAATTGGGTTAGCATGATATTGTTCAGCTACCTAACAATTATATACCTCGAGGTTTGGTACCTCTTGAAAATCTTTTCGATCACAATGATGTTCCCTACAAGCCAGAAAAAAAGGAGAAAGATCTTGTTGTTCATGAGAACAACATAGGGGGAAAAATCCGGCCTAAATTCATAAATCTGTCCTCTGAATTGACTGTTGATCAGAAGTCTGAATATTGCAGCGTTTTGAAAGAATTTTCTGATGTTTTTTCTTGGAAATATAGTGATCTAAAGACTTACGACCCTGATATTATTCAACACAAGATCCCTCTTGAGAAAGACACCATCCCTTTCAAAAAAAATCTCAGACCTATCAGTCCTCTTCTTTTGCCTATGATTGAAAGAGAAATAAAAAATCTTCTTGATGCTAAGATCATAATCCCTTTGAGATACTCCAAATGGATTGCAAATCTAGTAATAGTGAGAAATAAAAATGGTGAGGTCAAGTTATGTGTGGAATTTAGAAACCTAAACAGATGCTCTAAGAAAGACAACTATCCCCTACGTAAAATGGAACATTTTCTACAAATAATTTCAGGGGCTACTGTCATGTCTTTCCTAGATGGTTTTTCTGACTATAACCAGATTTCTGTCCATCCTGATGACCAAGAGAAGACTACATTCACTACTCCTTAAGGTACCTTTATGTATGCCAAGATGCCATTCAGATTAATGAATGTCGGGGCCACATTTCAAAGGGCCATGGACATAGATTTCATGGCTGAGAAGGACAAGTTTGTCCTCATATATCTTGATGACATCACAGTTTATTCCAACAGTCATGAGGAGCATCTAAAGAATTTAAAAAAAATGTTCTTGAAATGTAGGCAATTTGGAATCTCATTGAATCCCAAAAAGTCCCAGTTTTCTCTCAGGAAAGATAAGATCTTAGGCCACATTGTCTCAGCAGAAGGTGTAAAGATTGATCTAGCTCGGGTGGAAGCAATTCAGAGGCTGTCCTTGGCAAGGTCAAAAAAGGATATTCAATCGTTGCTCGGTAAGATCAATTTTGTTAGAAGATTTGTACCAAATTTTGCCAAGTTAGTAAAACACATAACATGTATGCTGAAAAAGGGGTCTGAGATAAAATGGATAGACAATGCAAGGAATTCATTTTAGGATATCAAACAGGCTATCATGGAATTCCCGACTCTAACCAGTCCGGATTACAGTAAGATTTTCTACATTTTTTCCTTTGCTTCTTACAACACAGTGGCAGCAGTGCTGCTACAGAAAGATGATGACAATTTGGGTCACCCAGTTGCTTTCTTCAGCAAAACACTCAAAGATGTTGAAATAAGGTATGATCCTATTGAAAAACAAGCCTATGCTCTCATAAAATCTTTAAAAGATTTTAGAGTTTATATCCTCCACTCAAAAGTCATTGCATATGTTCCTTCACCCTCCGTGAAAGATGTTTTGACTCAGCCTGATATTGATGGAAAGAGAGATAAATGGATTGCAAAGTTGATTGAGTTCAACATTGAAGTAAAGACCACCAAATTAGTAAAAGGCCAGTGCCTTGCTAAGCTTTTAATAGAGGAAAATCATGAGCTGCTGGACATAAATTTCAGAGGAGAAAATTCAGTGAATTTGCAGATAGAGCTGGCAGTAGATGGACAACATAGAAATCAACAAGTGGTAGAGAACTTGTCTTCTTGTGAATGGTACTCAGGTATTATACATTTTTTTCAAAAGATAGAAGTTCCTCCTAAACTCAACATGACTCAAGCCCAATCCCTTAAGCTCAGAGCCCTCAAATTATGCATTTACAATAATCTGTTATATTGGAAATACCCTGCTGGTTTGCTTCTCAGATGTTTAGACAAAGAAGAGTCAGCGGAAGTTACACATCGATTTCATTCAAGTGTTTGTGGAGGTCATCATTACTGGAAGACAACTATTCATAAAATTCTGAGGGTTGGATACTATTGGCCTTTCCTTTTCTCAGATGTGTGTGCCTTCATCAAATCTTGTGAAAAATGTCAAAGATTTACAGGAAAACCGCAGCGAAAATCTTTGCCCCTGAGACCTATAATGGTGAATGGCCCTTTTTAGCAGTGAGGTTTAGATTTTATAGGTGAGATAAATCCTTCATCTAGTGGTCAACATAAGTGGATCTTAGTAGTGACAGATTATTTTACAAAATGGATAGAGGCAATTCCCACCCGGAATGCCACTCACTAGGTTGTCATGAAGTTTCTTTATGAAAATATCTTGAGAAGATTCGGTTGTCCCAAAAGGCTGGTAACAGATAATGCAACAACATTCAAAGTAGAGGCATTGGTAGACATGTGTGAATCAATGGGCATCTAGTTGGTACATTCTACCCCCTACTACCCTCAAGGTAATGGCCTGGCCGAATCATCCAATAAGAGCTTAATCAAAATCATCAGAAAACTGTTAGAGAAAAACAAAAAGAATTGGGATTCTAAACTGAAATTTTGTCTATGGGCAGACAGAGTAACTATCAAAAAGTCCATAGAAACCTCTCCATTCAAATTGGTCTATGGGACTGATGCCATTCTTCCTATTCAGTTAATTTTACCAGTGGCTAGATTCTTTTAGGAAGAACAAACTCAGTTAAATGATATGGTAAGAAGAATGCTTGATTTGGTGGAACTGTAGTAGGCCTGTGAACAGTTAGTGGATATATTAGAGGCTCATCAAAATAATATCAAATATACTTTTGACAGAAAGGCAAAGGTGGATAATTTTCAGGTTGGTGATTGGGTTCTAAAATGGGATGCTCTTAGACAGGATAAAGGCAAGCATAACAAGTTCGATTCTTTGTGGACTAGTTCTTTCATGATAACCCAAGTACAGAATAATAACACATTCATTCTACAGAATCTGGGAGGTGAAGAAATGTTCGGTGGCCCAGTAAACGGGCATTTTTTGAAACTCTATTTTGTCTAAGGCTGTGAAGCCTGGACACTGTAATTTTAGTTTTAGTCTTTATTTTTACAGAATAAATCCATGCCCAATGGAAACACTAGTAGATAGTTTTTAGTTTTCTTTTCAGGAAAGGAAATGGTTCTATGGTTCTTGAAACCTCACAGGGAGGCATTCATCCCCAATAGGAGCCAGTGTTATCTCCTCAAATAAATTGGTGGACATTTTTTCTTTTGAGGTGATAGGTTGTGGTCCAAAATTCATTTCTAAATTTGTGTAGGTAGGTTAGAGAGTCTATTTTCTCTTAATGAGCTCAAAAATAATTTTTGATTTGTTTTGGTCAAGAAAAAGTCAGAATCTCAGGTTTTGGTGGTTTAGGTGAGCCTGAAATGTGCTCATTAACCATCGAAAGCCTTTGTTCCTGGTAGTTAAGAGGGCAAATCAAAGGTGCGATTAACTACTGAAAAACTTTCAACAGGAAAAATGAAAAGCCCGTGCTTTCGCACGAGCCAAGTGTCAATTAGCACAATGATGGAAACGTAACTACTGAAAGCTCATGAAGGTGGTAAGGTATGCACATTCTAATTATATCTATCCGAAAAATGGAGATCCTGTTGTCCTTTAAACCACATTTGTCTTTTCAAAATTAAGACACGATGATGATACAGAAATTCATGCATGTTTTCATGAAGCCTCTCACCATTTCCAGTCATGACTACACAATCCATCATGACCCCACTAAATATCTCATTTAATATTCATTCATTATCAATTTGAATTCCAAAGTTATTGAGATAATCGAGAGTCTGTGATTTCATCAAACAAATGTGTTTCCAGAGATCATAATCTCGTTTCCCATGGTGATCATCGAGCGCAGTTAGAGTCCAGCAAATCGCTCTCAAGCTAATTAAGCCAAGTCAATTCATTAGGCAAGTTCAAAACCCATCTTGTTTCAGTTTAAATGAATATCCCACCGAAACTCGAAATTTTTGGCATGCTCTCAATTAGTTTGTTGCCTAAACTCGGTTAGTATTTGAGCTTGGTGATCCGAACTCTGTGTCACCCTATCCTATTTGCTCTTCCACGATTCATACTCTCTGTCATCCTAAATCCTAGAGTCTTTGTCTCCCTGGAAATCAATTTTCCTTAATCATAGGTACAATCAACATTTACTAATGCCGAAAGCAGGCCCAGTTCTGAGGGATGAAGTGGATGGAGTTTGGTGCCTTGAGGTGCACCCTGAGGTGGCCAAGTTCTTCAAGGAGACTGGAGTGTAAACCTATTGTGAAAAACTAGTAGATATTCATCAACAAATGTCCAATACTTTTTCCAACTCGTATGATGGAAGAACAATGACAGTGGGAAAGGAACAGTTCATGGTTGATGAGGCAGCCATAGCTGAGTTCACAATTCTTCCCAAACCAGGTGATTGTTGGTTTAAATCAACAGTACCTTCAAACATTGAGTTTAGGTCCTACATATAGCCTCTGCATAAATATCTTACATGGAAAAAAGAAATACCAATGTCTTATCTGGAACCTAAATGGCAATCTTTATTGAAGTCTATCTTTGTCTATGTCACCTGTGAAGGTAGATACAACAGAGTCATGTTCTACCACTTCAATCTTTTAAATCATTTCACAGGGAGATCTCCAATCAATTTACCATTTTACTTGCACAAATCCCTCATGAAAATGTCCAAACAGGTAAAGGCCAATCCCACTAAGGTGGCAAGTAGATTGTCTCATCAAGGACTCATTACTCTTATTGTCAAAGAGTCATTGAAGAAAAGGTAGGTAGATTGGAAATATTTTCTCTTCTGGAATGAATTCTAGACTGATTGGCAACAACAGAAGAAGGGTAAAAAGGCTGCCACTAAGAAGACTATTACTCCTAAAAGCAGTCATAGAAAATGGAAGGGTATCTCACCACCAAGAGATCTGATAGAATCAATCTCTGTTAAAAGGAAATGAATCAAAAGAAAGCTACAGTTTGAGGGTGAACAGCCCAAGGTCCCTACTACAGGAAGTAACCCTTTAAACCTACCCTATAGTGATTCAGAACCAAAACAAGAGTTAGCAGAGATACAAGTTAATATGCAGGCTGGATGAGTTGCACACAATTGTTCTGACTTACCTTCACCAACCCCTCCAGAGGCACACAGTCCACCAGTGGAAAAAGCCTCTTCAAGTAATCCTAAAGCATCTAGGGCACATAAAATCAATAAACTCCTGCAACAAGTTTATGAAATGGAAGTCTTGGAAAGAGTTATTAAAAAGGCTAATATAGACTTGACTAAAATAAATGTAGAGATTTTCAAAATAAACCAAACCCTCAAAGAGAAGCATGACAAGATCAAAGACAGGAACAGGGTATTGATAAGGGAGAACATGAAGCTGTACAGACAGCTTAGAATTATGAGGTTGAAGTTAAAAGAGTTGCAATCACCAGTGTAGGAGACCCTAGCTAACTTAGCTACAACCATGGTAGATACACTAGAGCCTTCCACACAGCCATTTGAAGTTTTCAAATCTACACGAACAAGGGCTACATCATCCAAAAAACCTTGAACATTCAACAAGAAATCAAGGTAATCATTTTTGCAAATTTTGAAGTTTTCTCAAAGATGACATTTTGGTGGTTTAGGAGAATAGGATGGTTGTTCATTAACCACCGAAAACAAAGCTTTCAGTAGATAATCGACTCAGGAGCCTTCTAGGTTAACCACCGAAATCCTGTCACTACCAGAATGATTGAGTTTTTGCATAGATCAAAGTTTTTTGAGTTGGCATGGTTTGAAACCTCTTCAAATGGACATTTGATGAATTGTCAAGTCAGATCCAATAGCTATTTTTGATGGATAATGGAAATAAGAGGTGCTTCAAACGTTTTTGGTACCTTTAACAAAGGCAAAAAATCAAGATGCTTACTCATAATAACATATTCAAATTTGTATCTCTTGGAAGAGTCACCACTCAGCCTTGGAAGGCTATCCTGCACTGCACCATTAATCTACAAGAGATGAAGACCATGAAATCTGAGATTGACCTCATTTTTGGGAATCATTCCATATCTTTTGCAAACTAAATTTTGACGTTCTATCTTTAGCATATTTCATCCATGCTTTCAGGATCTCAAAACTGCATTGTAAAGCTATAAAGCTAAAGGTAGAATAGGAACTAAGGGTTCGATTTTGAGTTCTATATGCTACTATTTTGCATGAAAGACACTTTCTTTAATATATCAGCTAGCAAGCTTCTTTCATTTGTTACTGCAAACCTTCTTTCATCTTTGTGTATGCTTATGAGTGGAATTAGTTCTTTTGTCTTTGTTTAATGATCCTATGGTAACTGTCATCTTACTTTTGATTGTTAAGCAAGAATCATAAGAATCCTTGGCTAGTTTGTTGACCCATCATATATATGGTTTTATGTATGTTTTGGTTAATTGATTAGTTTTCTTATCCATCTGTTATATAAACTTATTTGGAAATATCTCTTGAAGGCCTTGTGTTGCATGATTATAGTTAAGTCTATCTTGAGAATACAACCTAGAGTTTAAGATATTCAACTTGATCCAAAACCCCCATCTATTATTGAGAAAATAGTTTCCAAAAAGATTGAGTTACCAGGCATCTCTGAGTTACAGCCTAGGAGAGTTTCCTGGAGTGATAACAGCTTCTTGGCTTGCTTGAGGGACATTCATTTGTATGGTTGTAGTCTTAAAAACACCCAATCCCCTACTTCAAAACTTGTTTCACTATGATGTTGATCTTTTTGTTGTTTCATGCGATTATGTGCCATGGTCAGGTTGTCCTTTAATATTTGGAGAACTTGTTGTTGACGCTCGATGTGATCTTCCACTTATTGAACCTTATATTTTTATTTTAGAGAAGAAGTGATGGAAGGAGGGTGGTTTCCATAGAGTGCCATAAATGGTGTCATTTTTGTTGCAGTATGAAAGGAAGTGTTATACCACCATTCTGCCAAGGGTAACCATTTGAACCATTGTGTTTATTTATTAGAGACAAAGCAACGAGGTAGCCTTCCAGACATTTGTTCACTATCTTGGTTTGTCCATCAGATTGATTATAGGATGATGTATGAGCCAATTGAGTACCCAAAAAAGAAAATAATTCTGTCCAAAAATGTCTAGTGAAGATGGGATCTCTATCACTTACAATAATCTTTGGGCTTCCATGTATCTTTTGAACTATCTCCATGAATGTGGTGGCAACTATACTAGTTTTTAAGGGATGAGAGAGTGCACAAAAGTGTGCATACTTGGTCAGTCTATCAACAATCACCATGATGACACTCTTTCCTTTAGACTTCGGTTAACCTATGATGAAATCCATGGAAACCTCCTCCTAGCATTGACTTGGGATGGCTAATCATTGTAAAAGACCTGGGGTCTTAATTGTTTCCACCTTATTTTGTTGGCAAACCAAACATTTTTCCACAAACCTTTGAACATCAGTTTTAAGGCCATCCCAAAAAAGATATTTCTTGACCCTATGGTAGGTTTTTAAAAATCCCGAGTGCCCTCCTACTGGAGAGGTGTGCAATTCCAATAGTACCTTTTGTTTGAGTTGGGAGTTCTTACATAAATATAAGCAATCTTTGTACCATAGTGAATCATTTTTCCATGTAAATGTATCTAATGTACTGGAATTCTGTTGTAACCTTTGAATGAGAGTCCACACTTTTTCATCATTCATCCCTTGCTTCTATTATCCAATCAGGTTGGATGATCAAGATAGCACAGAGAAAGGCCTCAACATCTTCATCCTTCCTTGAGAGTGCATCTGCCACAACATTTTGCTTCCCTTTTTTATAGGCAATTTCAAAATCATAACCCAATATCATGGTTACCCATTTTTGTTGTTCTTCTGAAGATAGTATTTGTTCCAAGAAGTATTTAATACTATCATGATCTGTTTTGACCTTGAAGTGCCTACCTATTAGGTAAGGACGTCATTTCTTCAATGAATGTAGTTTTTCCATCATTTCCTTCTCATAAATGGCTTTGTGTAAGTCCTTTCCCTTGAGTGGTTGACTTTCAAAAGTCAGGGACCTTCCTTCTTGCATTAGGACAACACCAATTCCATTTCCCAAGGCATCACATTCCACAATAAAGGTTTTTGTGAAGTATGGAGTGGTCAAGACAAGATCTTTGCACATCACCTCTTTAAGTTGTTCAAATGCTTTAGTTGCCTATGGAGTCCATGAAAATGCATCCTTCTTAGTTAGTTTCATTAAAGGTGTTTCTATTCTTCCATAGTGCCGAACAAACTTGTGGTAGTAACCTGTCAAACCCAAAAATCCTCTACGATTCTTCAATGTTTTGGGAATTGGCTAGTCGATCATGACCTTAATATTGTTAGGGTCTACCTTGACACCTTCATGAGATACAATATGACCCAAATACTCTACCTCCTTCACTCCAAAGAAACATTTCGATGATTTGGCATATAATTGTTGCTCCTTTAGTAGTTGTAGCACCTTGTCAATGTTGGTCACTATAATTGCTTAATTAATTTCAAACAACCAAGTGAAACATAAATTATCAACCCAGGTAAGTCTTTTGTTTCAAAGATAGCTGCGCACTATATATGCTCAATTCCAAAAGAACTTAGTGTTGTAGTAAAGAAATCATTCTATCTAAACTTGTTGAAGTGAACTGAAGCTCTGAATTGTATCACAGGAAAGAGATCTCCCTATTGCAATTCTTTATAGTTCAAATTAAGAATCCTGGATTACATTTAAAATAACATTGCAATGG
>ML800131.1:384362-417904 GCA_009831015.1 Picea engelmannii
TCATTACAAGGCAGATCTGGATCCTACACTAAATCGGATCTTCTTTCTAAATCAGCATAGGGTGTCCTATTCTTATGCAACCGAATGCTAATACAGGGGCTGGATGAAGCATTGTTGTTACGGCTGGTGTAACGGCTTCTTCACATAGCTGCTAATGTTATTTTAGTACGCAATTCACGTCCTGTGTCGGCTTTGACTGCTAGCTGTCAGGACTCGTGTTTCAGCATCGTGGCGGCCTCCTCTGTGTCTCAGCATCTGTTCTTCTGAACTGAGTGACAGCTTCGTGTTTCAGCATCTGCATTCTTGAACCGTGTAGCTGCTTCGTGTTTCGGCATATGCACCCTCGGACTGTGTAGCAGCTCCGTGTTTCGGCATATGCGTCCTTGGACTGTGTAGCAGCTTCTGTGTTTCAGCATCAGCTCCAGTTCTGTGTTTCAGCATCGGTCTGAAATACTATTCTGCAAATATGGACACTTATGTACTTCTAATCAATAGTTAGGTTCAAAAGTAATGTAAAGTATTATGCAAAACAAATTAAACATATAGTGATGAGAAAGGACGTTGTATACCTTGGAGTGATCAGATGAAGTGATAATATGAGTCTAAATACAGGTGATGAAGGGTATAATAATGGCAAAAAGTATGAGCAAAAAGGTACAATATGTGGTCCCAACAGTCAACATGTCGCACATGATCCTCCTAAGAATTTCTATAGATTAGTATATCATCAAAATATACCAACACAAATTTTCGAAGGAAGGGACTGAAAATGGAATTCATCAACCCTTGGAATGTGGAAGTTACATTTGTAAGGCCAAAAGGCATGACCAAAAATTCATAATGGCCTTCATGAGTTCGGAATGATGTTTTTGGGATATCTTCTTCCTTCATTCTAATATGATGATACCCTGAACGAAGATCCAACTTTGTGAAATAGATTTATCCATGTAGTTCATCTAACAATTCATCAATCATGGGAATGGGAAACTTATCTTTAATAGTGATCTTGTTGAGCTCTCTATAATCTGGACACATACACCATGAGCCATCTTTCTTGAATACCATTACCACCGGTGCAGAGTAAGAACTTTGGATAGGTCTAATATTGCCAGCCTCTAACATTTCTTCAACCATGTGCTCAATTTCACTCTTTTGGGCATAAAGGTATCTATATGGACTGATGTTAGGAGGATCACTCCCAAGAATTAGGTGAATATCATGATCATGATTTCGAGTGGGTAGAAGACCTTTGGGAATATCTTCAAATACTTTGGAATGATTATCAATGATCCCTTGGAGATCTAGAGGAATAGATGGCTTAGACGTTTGAACATATAGTGAGCATAGTTGTGCAATAACACCCTGATGCCCCTTTTTCAATAATTTTTTCATGCCATTAGAGATTATAACCTTACAGGGTTTCCCTGTGATACCTCTTAACTCAATTTATTTTCCCTCCAATGAAAATTTCATGAAAATTTCTTGAAAATTAAAAGCCACTGTTCCTAATGATTGTAACCATTGGATTTCTAGTACAACATCAGCACCACCCATGGGTATAGAAATCATTGGACTATTCATTACATATTCCCCCATAGTAAGATTGATCTTATTACATTTTCCTGAGCAATTGATAGTTCCTCCATCTGCAATCATTACTTGAAACTCTAGTGCTAGATATACAAAGCAATTGAGATCATTGGCTAATTTATAGTGAATGAAATTATGAGTACTGCTAGAATCAATTAGGACTATTAACTTTTTCTTTTTGATATATCCTTTGATCTTGAAGGTTTGAGGATTGCTAATTCCAACCAATGCAATACACGATATCGTGGGAGTCAACTCTTCAGGCGAAATTTCTTCTACATTTTCATCTTGAGATGTTTCTTGTTCTTGTTCTTGTTCTTCTTCCTCTTCACAATCTATGTAGAATAATTTCTTCTCACCACACTTATGTCCTTTACTGTACTTGCTGTCAAAATTAAAGTATAAATCTTTTCCTTTTCTTTCCTCCAATTGTTGAGGTGTCAACCTTGTAGGTTGAGGTGTTTTACAAGAAGGAGCATTATTCTCTTGATAGATGTTAGGATTGGTCCTTCTAGTAGCCATATACATGTTTTTTCTTTCAACATTTCTTGCCACCGTAAATGCATTGTCCAATGATTTGGCTTCCCAAAGGCAAACCTCATGTTGAATATTATCTCTTAAACTTCTTATGAATACATCAATCAAGTGCTCATATAGAATATCTATTACCTTTATATTCAAACTTTGGAAGCTCTCAATGTGCTCTGTAACTGAACCCTTTTGCTTGAGATTTATCAATTGGCTAAAGAAGGTATTTCTCCTTGTATCCTCATTGTGTGCTACCATTTCTTCCGTGAAAATTTTCCAAGTGATAAGTTATTTGCGAGAACAAATCCATCGATACCATACAAATTGATTGGGTTCTAAATATAACAAATCAATTCGAACATTTTGTGTATGTGGCACATTATGTAGATCAAAGAATTACTCCATATGAAGTATCCATGTGATAGGGTCCATGCCATCAAACTTCTTCATATCGATCTTAGGAATGTGGTTGGTCTTCAACCCAAAGTTGGAGTTTCTCCATTCTTGATTCACCTTCCTTGTGTCCTCATCATGAATTTCATGGGATACATTTTCACTTTCAGGTCTCCTTTTTATTACAAAATTTTTCAATACTTCCATGATATCCTCTTTTAAACCATCCATCTTTGCCTCCAACTTAGATTCCATCTCTTGTAGTTCATCTTTTGTTGCTGTCTTCTTTTGTAAATCATTTATGTCCATAGGATTTCTTCACCTTCATCAAGAGTCCAAGTAGGATTGTCTGGAGGCTTATTTGGTGTAAAAGTTCCTTTTTTTGGTGGCATGTTGACCAAGTATCACTTGAAACCTTGATTTTGAGGTGGTTCTGCTAAACAATATTTCTTTTATTGTATCTCAAAAATTTTGGCCCTTTTGAGTATGAAATTTTATTTTTTTTAGGTCTCTGATATTTCTTCTTTGCAATGCCATAGATCTGATCAAAATTGGATGTGCCAAGTGGAATTTATGGTAACTTCCCCACAACTTGTTGATTTGTTTTCCTTTCCAGAAGATCTCACTTGTATAGCGTGCCCTACAAAAAATAATTGATAGACAATTATAAAACTTGTACTAGAACTACTGTTGTCTGTCCACTATCCAATGCAACTAGTCTCATGCAATTTGGATACACTAGGAATAAGTTATGACTTTTTTACTCGGAATGCCTGCTTGAGACTAGTCAATAGGACTAGTCAGATACCCTATCTTCCATAGGGTGTATCTACAAATGTAAGATGAACTAGAATATGAAATTTTTACCACATATACCTCACTAATTTTTGTGAATAGACTTTGTATTTCAAGGTCTGAAACATTACAGAAACAATTTTATAGCGAAAATTCCGTAATGTCTCAATTAAGGATGATTCCAGAACCCTATCTTAGAAAGGTTGTATATATGAAAGTATAAGGCCTCAGGAGATGAAATTTTAAACCAATGTACCTTGATCTATATACTAAAAATCCTCCAAGATGTTCCTTCTAAATCGTTGTAGAAGCAAATTTATAGCAAAAATTCCAAGGTGTCTCAGATGTAGCAGCGAAACCCCAAGACCTTGAGCTCTGATACCATATGTTAGGAACCACATATCAATATATCATAAAAACACCTTAGACTAAGTACTCAATGCCTTGAAAAAGAGATAAATTCAGATAATAAGCCTCTTCGAGGGGGAAACCTCCTTATGCCCACATAAATGTTCAATTACAAGATGATTCCAAATGAAAATGTCTCCTTGGTATATATAGGAGACTAGGAGGTATAATTATAACTAAGGGAATAAAGACGACATAAATAAAATAACATTACTAATGTAATATGCCCCAATTAAGGGGTAATGAGCCACTATTTAGGGCTTAATGGTAAGCTTCACCTAATATACTATAACACACAGTTCTGTGGACGTAGCCCTAGGGAGAATGTGAACCATGTATATCTTGTGTTGTGTGTGATTGATGCATTAGTGTGTTAGATCTGAAATATAGCTATGAGAAGTAGGTCTAAGTTGGTAAATGATATCTAGATTTCATGTTTTTCTTGTATTGGATCCACTTTCCATTTCCTCTAGTTGTAGACACCTGTGTCCTGCAACCCCCTATTGCTACTTTGGGTGAGATTGCATCTAATTTGCAGGTGTTTCCGAAAGGAACAATAGTTAGGGCTTGTTGGTTTGCTATTAGAGCTGAACCCTGGGTTTGCTCCAGTGCCAACAATCTGCGAGTAGTTGACGAGGAGGTTTGCACTCCTCTCGTCGATGAAGCTTCTATCCCTATGGACATCACCTTTTTAGCCATGAGATCGATTAGGATTTCCTCTACTAAATTTTCCACAACACTGAGCTTGCTCGACATACACATGCGAGATCGAATATCTCAGGTCGATGAACAAATTTTCAAAATAATATAGCGGGTGGTGAAGCCTCAATAGGCACAGCGTGATAATAATGAGTTCTCTTGTTGGCTCAGCTAAAATTCACAAAAGTGTTCTCAGTGCAATAGTCGATGGAATAAGTAGAAAACGATGTAACAGATCCCTCTAATGGACAAGAAGACTTCATCAATGTAGTTTTGTCCATTATGGCGTGGTCCCAATGGTCCAATGGCGAGCTTTCATATCATAGTTATCAGTCTAACCATTCGGGAGCGCCAATCTAACGGTCATAATGCCTCCAATGGTTATATTTCCCTACCATGGCAAAGTGCCAATCTGAGCTGCTCTGATATTCTGACGAAGTTCAAATTCTGGAGACCTTCCTTTTGCAAAGTCTTCTCTGGAACTTCATGTAATTTCTCTAACTTTGCTTTATTCTTGCTGAGCTTTCTAGCCTTCTTCCCTGTGATATGCGTCTCGGTATTCCTCTTTCCATTCTGATTCTTATCTCCTCTTGGCATAGTAACTTTGCACTGTTGATGATATTTCCTAGGGTTCAAGGGAAACACTTCTTCGTTATCTAGGGTAGGTGCTCTACTCTCCTGTACAGACAGGTGTTTCAAGTCTTCCTGTGTTATTTCAACTTCAACATCCAAGTCTCTGGTTCTGAACAACTTTGATATCTTCTCCCATTCTTTGATCTAGTGAGTTATTTGCCTAGTCATGAAATATTTTAATTATTTCTTTTTCTATTCTAGAGCTTCCTATTCTTTTCTTTGGGTCTGATCTTTCTCAATCCAAGTTTTTCCTAGTAACATAGAAAATGGGGTGCTACTGTCAATAAATTTAACAACTTCAAATTCTTCCTCCGTCGAAGTTCCATGAGCACTCATAGATGTCTGGTTAAGTATTCCACATAGGGTTATTATATTCCTCTAAAGAATCCTATTCCTCCCAATGACGGAATCATACAGGCTTTCCCAAAATTTCCCAGGTTCTTTCTATCATGATATTCACCTGTGTTTCCTCATCTAGAACATAGTGTATGTCGAAGTCTCCTATTCTTGTTTCTATGCACTCTTTTTATTTGAAGATATCTGATAAGTTGATATCTCTATGGTCATTCATGGTTTCTTTCATTTGTAGAAATACAGTCTCTGATTCTTTCTAGGGTTCTTCCATAGTCTTAATCTCTTGGCCTGTCTCATGGTTTTCTTGTTTCATATTCATTCTTTCAACCTTACAAATCATTCTAGGGAAATCCAGAACTTCATAGTCCATAGATTTACAACAAAGACAAATAGGGTTTAAACCAGTGCATTCCTTAGCAAGATGTCTCAGTCTTCTGTAGCTGTAACAAAGAGTTAATCCTCTCTTTCTCTTAGATGATCCCCAACCTTTATTGTAGTGCGCACTAGGATCATAGTAGCTAACCTGCAAAAAATACTTTCTAGGATCCTACATCCATTTGTTATTCCAAAAATTCTTTATATGCATAGGAATAACATATCTTTCATTATTTATATCAGATCTTCTCATATCAAATCTTCTTTCTTCTAGTTGTGCCCTACTTTTCAGACTAGGAATTTTTTTATCAAACATACCTAGATCCATACTTTTGAAAAAAACATTTCCACTTATCTTACCTTTATCATAGCACAAAGCCTCGAGATCTTACCTCTTTTATTCATATTTGACTTTTCTTCTTAGCACAGATATTTACCAGTCAAGTAGAGAACTGCTCACTACGACAATAGATCCACGAGCAAGATTTCTCTTTTCTTCAATTCCCAGCAATCACAGTTTCAGGTCCTGACAACAGAACCATTTGTTGGCACATAGGGGAAGAACCAGGGGTCAACGCTTCAACAATGCACCAAAAAACCCTAACTACCGACCCTTTCAACAACGCCTGTGAGGCAGATGAAGTCTCACCTGAGGTAGAGGCAGGGGTGGTTGCAGGACTCAAGTGTATGCAACCTAGCTGGGACATAGATTTGTGATTACAGTACCCTAGAAAAGCACTTAGCAGTTATCTTTCATTAGTAATTAACCCTTATTCATAGCGTAGATAAAACCCTAATTGCATAGCCTCACAATATTCACCAGGATATAACACATTCAAGCACTTAGCATATAGAGATAAATCAGATCTAGCATTCATTCACATGGTTAAGCACTAAGCTATCATATTGGATGTATCTAAGCATTCATGAAGGTAAGCTCAAAGCATAAATCATATGATAAATACCACAACCATAATGCACAAAGAAACCATAAGACAGGATATACGTGGTTCAGCCCCAGCTTGGGGCTACGTCCACCAACTCTTCTTCTCTTTATTGTCTTTTGTCAATCATCTACATGCACAGAGCCACAAAATCCTACTCCATATAGGATATGAGACATGTGTGCAATTTGCCAGATCCTCCTTCCCCAAGCTAGGTTATAGCACAAATCCCTTCTTACAATTAATTTCACTTAGCTCTGCATGTTCTCAACATAGTATAGACAAATCATTTACAACTATCACTCACACTTAGCTCATCGGCTTACAACTGACTCAACTTTTTTTCTTAGATTGCCTAGATTTCTATTTATACATTACAAAGGGGCATAAACATGGGTAAACCCATGGGCTGACATCCCCATACCAAGTACATAAACCCAAAACCCAAAAATCCTTAAACAAGGGGACAAGATCCCACAATCTCCGCTTTGACTTGCACTCTGCCTTTGACTAGCCTGTCGAAATCCCAAAATTGGTCAAACATGACTAGTTTTTCCACAAAAATTGGTAAGGGGCCAACATCTACCTAGAGAATGGAACAAATATTAGCATTGTTTGATGGTTGTCTACATCTTCTACCAGGTTACCTGAATCCATATCCTTGCTTCGAAGAATCTACAAAGTGTTTTGGCCATAAACTTTCATCTTCTGGCTTCACACTTTTGGGGTTAATCTGTTACACGTCAAAATTCCTCACTTCGATAATGTCACATTATCATTTTCATAGGTGTCATAAGTGTCACACTTTTTTCACAAGTGTCATAAGTGTTTCTTTATCATCATGTAAGTCTCACATCATGAAGGACAGCATGAAAAGACTTGATACAAACCCTAAAACATGTTAGAAGAAGAAGTCTCATCATTTGACAGTTGAAGCAAAGTGTTTTTCTATGAGAATTGGTCATCTTAAAATTTTTTGGAAGATTAATGCTCCCCTGCTCATATGCAGGGAGCTTTGGCACTCCTTGTCTATCTAGTAGGAAGTGTTGTAGCGCTCTGTGTCTCATTGTAAAGGAAGGTCGATTGGTTGAGAAACTCTCAGGAAGAAACTCCATTTTTCTCTAAGGAAAACTATAGATGATTCAAGTTGGTTTAGCTCAAATATAACCATTAGGTTGCATGTAAAGGAGATATCAAAACATATGGATTCATATCCTCAACTAATCCCAAATATAACCATGGTGGTTGAGCCTCTCAAAGCCTATAAATGGAGGTATTCTCATGATGAACAAGGAAGGAAAATAATATGTAAAAATTGTCATTTTGATCATGGATCTTTAAAGAAAGGTGTTGGATGAGGAGGACTTGCAGAGGCTGCTGCAACACCATCCATGATTGTAAGCATCTCTTTAAATTTATCATCAATATACTTGGCCTATTCCCTTCAAGATTGTGTATTCTTGCATGTGATTGTTGATCTTGGTAGATGAATTTATTTAATCTAATCTTGTAGAGTAGGAGTTATTTGTCTCTCTTTTTTGTCCATTGTATTACAGGTATCAAGTTATGATGAAGAGTTTGGAGATCAAGCTCAGATTGGGAGTAGTGAGGGCAAACTATGGAATAAAGTGTGTCACTTCTTCTGTCTCTTTCTCTTTTTGATTAGTTAAACTGAATTCAAAGGTATTTTAGTGTCCATTTGTGTTTTTCTGTCTTGGTATTAGGGGTCTATAATCCAAGGGATAATTTTCATATCTGCAAGGGAATTATTCCATAACAAAAGGTCACCAAACGATCACTAGTGATAGAAAAAGGAGTGAAGGTAGGTACATTGTATTTATGTATTGGTAATATTGAATCTTCTATCTCTTTATACTCTATAGCAGTGGATACAACATTGTGGCATCATAGGCTTGGACACATGAGTGAGAAAGGGGATGCAGATACTTCACAAAATAAATTTGTTTCCAGATCTTAAACAAATTGATTTGGATTTCTATGAGCATTGTGTTCATGGAAAACATAAGAGAGTCAGATTTCTCAGAGTCGGAAAAGAAAAGAAGATTCAAAGGTTAGATCTTGTGCATACATATATATGGGGACCAACTTAGATATCATCTCTTGGTGGCTCTTGCTATTATGTTACTTTTATTGATGATGTAACTAGGAAAACTTGGGTTTATTTCATTCAACTGATGTTTTTTATACTTATAAGAAATGGAAATATTTGGTTGAGAATGAGACAGGAAAAAGGTTGAAGTGTCTTAGATCAGACAATCGAGGTAAATATTGCAGCAAAGAGTTTGATGATTAATGTTCAAACCATGGGATTTGTAGAGAGAAAATAGTTCCAGGAACACCACAAGAAAATGGTGTTTCATAAAGGATGAACATGACAATCATGGATTGTGCAAGGAGTATGAGATTGGATGTTGGGTTTCCCTTACAGTTCTGGGAAGATGTTGTAGATATTGATGTTTACTTAATAAACAAAGGACCTTCAAGCTCTTTGTATGGTGGAATTCCATAGGAGGCATGGATAGGTAAAAAGGTAAACTATTCATTTTTGAAGACTTTCGGTTGTGAAGAATTTGTCCATATTGATAAAGAAAATAGAACAAAGCTTCAGGAAAAATCCAAGAAGTGTACCTCTATTCGATACTGTGTTAATGATTTTTGTTATCGCTTATGGGATTATGAAAATCACAATATAATTTGGAGTAGAGATGTCATGTTCAATGAGAAGGTCGTATACAAAGATCAGTTGCAAATAAAGAAATAGGAAAAATAAAAATGAGAATACACAATGCTTGATGAGATCACTGAAAAAGAAATTCCAAATGTACTAGAAAATCAAAATGTACAACAACATAAGCAACATGTACCTAAAACTTCTGCAAGTGTTGTTAAAATATGTACCCATTTAAGTAGACCCCTTAAATGATACTCTCCTTTATTATATTATTTATTGTTGACTAATTCAGTTGAACCAGAAAGTTATGAAGAGGCAATGCAGGTAGAAACTTAAAAGTAGTGGGAGCAAGGCATGAAAGAGGAAATGGAATCCTTGGTAAATAACTAGACTTGGGACTTGGTCCAGTTTCCTACAGGAAAAAGAGCATTGCAGAATAAATGGGTTTATAGGTCAAAGGAAGAAGATGGAGGAAAAAGTAGTACAAGGATAGACTTGTTGTAAAGGGGTTTTCACAAAAGAAAGGTATATATTTTGATGAAATATTTTCTCCTTTTGTTAATATGACTTCAATTAGGAATATTTTAAGTCTTGTGGTAGTAGAATATTTGCACCTTGAACAGTTAGATGTAAAAACAACTTTTCTCCATGGGGATTTGGAGGAAGAGATTTATATGCAGTAGCCACAAGGGTATGATGTCAAAGGAAAGGAGAATATGGTATGCAAGTTTAAGAAGAACTTGTATGGCCTAAATAAAGATACAAGGCATTGGTATTTGAAGCTTGACAGGTTTATGATAGAACAAGGTTATAGTAGATGTCATTTTGATTACTATGTTTATTTTAAAAGGCTAGAAAATGGAAGCTATATTATCTTGCTATTGTATGTAGATGACATGCTTGTTGCAGGGTTCAATATGAAGGATATAAATGTGCTCAATAAGAAAGTAGCTAATTCATTTGCGATGAAGGATTTGGGTGTTGCAAAGAAAACCCTTGGTATGTGAATAATAAGAGACAGGAAAAATCACAAATTGACATTGTCTCAGGATGAGTACATAGAGAAGGTGTTGGAGAGGTTTAGAAAGTAGAATGAAAAACCAGTTAGTACACCTTTATCCAACAATTTCAAATGAACTAAGGAAATGTGTCCCAAGACACTGGAGGAGATAAAATACACGTCCAGGGTCCCTTATTCACCAACAATTAGCATCTTGATGTATGGGATGGTTTGCACAAGACTAGATATTGCACATGTAGTGGGAGTTGTGAGTAGGTATATGAACAATCCATCTAAAGAACATTGGGAGGAAGTAAAGTGGATTCTTATGTATTTGAGAGGTACTTATACTCATGAATTATGTTTTGGAGGTTCATACATTGTTCTATATAGATATGTTGATTCATATATGGCAGGTGATAAAGATAGTAGGAGCACCACAGGGTATGTTTTTACTATAGGTGGAACAACAGTAACTTGGATTTCAAAAATACAAAAGGTTGTTTCACTTTCAACAATGGAAGAAGAGTATGTTGTTGCTACAAAGGCTAGTAAAGAGATGATTTGGTTACACAATTTTATGGAGGAATTGGGAAAGAAGCAAGAGAATAGCAGGTTGTACTGTGACAATGAGAGTGCCATTCATATTGAAAAGAACTCAGCCTTCCATTCAAATACTAATTATATACTACTCAGGTACCATTTCATATGATTCGTCTTGGAAGATGGACATTTGAATTTGGAAAAGATACATACTAGCCAAAATCCTGCAGACATGTTAACAAAGGGCGTAACCAGGGAGAAACTGAGTTCCTTTTCAGTTATAATTGGTATTCAAGAATGAAGGTCAATATGAGAATTTTTTTAGGCCCAAGGTGGAGTATAGTCCAATAATTACAACAATAGTGGAGTTGTTGTGATTAGTCTCCAAGTGGGAGATTGTTGGTTGTGGAGCCTGATTATCTTTCTGATTCAAAGGTTTTTTTGAGTCGTTCTTGGAACCCATTCCATAATGGGGGGGTGTGAGTGGGATTTCCTTCCCACAAATGTCACCATGGGGGTCCAGGGGGGGTGGAAATTTTTTTTGTAGCCCCCCCCCTGGCGGGGAATTCAGGGGCACCACCCCCAAAGTGAAATATTGGGAAAAATTGTCTTGTAAAATATTGTAATTTTGTAGACAATTTGGACCATTAATTATAAGATCATAGACATGATGGTAGAAGTTATTTTAGGATTTGTTTCCCTAGAAGGAAACCCTCTCTTATGAGGGAATTGTATTGATGTTTTGTATTATTTAGAATATTGTATTATGAGAGAAGATACTATAAGAGAAAGAAGAGAAAGTTACAGTGGCTGTGTTGTAGGTTGTATCCCTTCATTTTGTTGGATAATAAAATGTAAGGACCTCACAATTTATATGGTGGATGTATTCCACACTGGGTGAACCACATATATCTCGGTCTCTATTGTATTGTGTATCTTTTGTGTTTTATTTCCACATTTTTCTTATTTTATTGCTCTGCGATCCTGTTTTTCTATCAATTTAATAATTTTTAACCACAATATATAAGTGTTGTTTATATTTATGATCAATTTACCAATATCACTCAGCAAGTGAAGAATAAATAACCATTAATAATGAGCAATCACACACATACAAAGTACACCAATATTTTTACGTGGAAACTTAATGCGAGAGAAAACCATGGAATGTTTTTTCTTATATTTCTTTAAGAATTACATTTATTGGAAGCACCAACCTCCTTTGTCTTCCAACTACAAATGGAAGGAGGCTCCAACCCTCTATGCTTTCATGATACAACCTGAGGGAAGATCCAACTACACAATTATCTGGCTCCAAACAGAAGGAGGATACAACCCCCTATGTTCTCAGGATACAACCGGACGGTAGCTACAACAACCTATCCTTTCCCTATCCTATAGCCTTGAAATATAAGTGTCAAATAAGTGATGAAACCAATTCCACACTGTCACTATGAGATATACCACTGTAAACATATACCAATATGTGCCAACAAGATGTAACCAAACTATACAAATAGCTTGTGATCAACCTGTACTTGTAATCATCCTGTAACAACAAAAACAAACAGGTACGCGACATGTATGTGCTACAGATTGTGTATGTATGTGGCCTGTCTATACTGCATCCTGCATATGTATGTGATCTGTCTATACTACAACATGCATACACCTTTATAAATTTAGGGGTTTCACCTTTCTAAAGTGCACACCCTTTGCTACCTCTGTCACATATGTTAGCACTCTGTAATTCCCAAAGGTTGTTAAGGAAAAAAGAAATTGACAGAGGTAACTTACCAAAATCACTTTCGAAACTGGGATCTAGCCCTGCCAGTTTCAGAGAGGGATCTCTTTGTAGGATTTAGATCTATTTGAGTTTTAGATATTAGGATAGTTGTAATAATTTGAGTTTGTTGTTTTTTTTATAAATATTGGCTAAAGTATTGCATTAAACATCCATTGGGCTATGGGGTCTATATTAAAGATTAAGATCAGATACAATTTTTATAAGATTTCTTCAGAGGGTGAGATAGTGAGATTGGTGGATCTATTAGAATTAAATGTGGTGGAAACATATAATAGGTGAGAGATTCAACGAAGAAAAGAAGCAGTTAAGAATTTCTTTACTTAATATTAGATGAATAACATGCAGATCGCTAAAGACCAAAAACAGAGTGCACGAGACAAATTATGTTCATTAAGTTCCTTTAAACGATTAGAAATAGAAAACAAAATGATTACAGAGTAAGATAAACATTAACAAAGAAACATAAACATCACCAGCATCCAAACACAAGAATCTTGTGAATAGCCTTTTTATTACTAGTCGATCTTCTCAAAATGATTACAAAGATAACTTCTTGGGTGCAAAAATCAATCCTCAATACTTCAAAGTAAGAATTATTTATACAATAATTACATCTGATCCTATCATTAATGACTAAGATATGGTGGAGGAAAAATCTAACTAATTAGATTACATATTATAAAATAATATGACTGTTGATGATCTGTTCGAATCATTGGTGTTGATTCTGAGGAAAGTAGTTGGTGATTCATCACTTTGACTCGACTATTCCTATTGCTAGCTCGGATTTCCACATAATATCTACTCGAGTAAAGCACATAGGTCTTCCCATCTCTTTTGACTAGGGATGGAAACCTTGAGTAACCTTGTGTAAGTTTCATCCATCTCTGTGTACTTGGGAAATGTAGGATTTGTGATGAAAATGTATTTTATCGTGTGTTGGATACTCAGGTCCAAATGTAAAGTTTCTAAGAATGACTTGCCAGTAATGATCCCTTGTATGCTTGTGAATTTAGAACCATATTTTTCTACTACAAGGGTATTTTCCTTGTATTCAGACATAGTGATGAGCTTATCATTGATCACTAGTAAACTTGGAAGTCCCTTCTTGTGCAGTGAATCAACCTTGCTGAAAAATCTATGCACCCCAATGTCCATTGTTTGGGCTTTGTCCTCTAATTGTAGCATCAATACTTTCTTGGTAAAAAATTTCTTGACCTCAAGGATGGTCTCTGTCCTATATTCAATTTCCAAAGCCTCTAGCTCTTCTTTGGTCTTGTAATTTAAGAACCTAATGATTTCAATGGCCTCTGTAAGCCTTTCTCCCAATTCTTCCCTTATCTTGTTAATTTCTTGTATGGCTCTCTGCACCAGTTCATGTTGTTCAAACACAATTTGTATGAGTGGCCAAATCTCTGTCATTGATTTGTTGATGTCTATCCATATGTTTTCCTTTTCTTCTGATAGTGTCTTGGCCATGACTATCTCTTTCTACAACTTTTGTATTTCTTGAGTGAGTGTCTGTGATTTTTGCATCTCTGTGTTGTAGCTGGACAAGAACATGGATTTCAGTTTCTAGAGGTTATTAATCTCTTCTTGCAATCTTCTGATTTCTACTCCTTGCAGGGTCATTTCCTCCATTGACTTCGTCAATTTCTTAGATGCATCTGGAAATGTCACTAGAAGGGTTGATGGAATTTTTGTTGTTGTGGATGCTACTGTACTAACTCCTATGAGAGGAACTGCTTCCGGTGGGATGACAGTCATTGGCACACTTTGTTCCTTCTCTTTGAGCAACTTATATAGCTCAACATCCATCTCCTTTATCTGTGCATTTTCTCCATTATCATTTTCAACATTTCCTCCTTGCGGCCTTCACTCTCATCCATTTCCTTTGCTTGTGAATCTTCGGTGGCTAGGAGTTTCAGTTGTTTCCTCAAAGATGTTATGTCAACATTTTTCTTCTTTAATAGTTCCTCGACTACTTTAACATTGGATGCATGATATCCAATTTTCAGTACCATCTCCTCAAGAGATTTGATCTCGTTATCCTTGGCTAGAGAAGATATATTTTCTACCTTCAACTGAGACTAGACATTGTTTAAAGAGACCTGCAATTTTGCAATAGTCAAGGATGTATTTTCTAGGGTGGAGAAAATCATCTCCCCAGTTTGTATGTGCATATCCATTTGATCACCTGGATGCACCTCTTTTACATCAAATTCAAATGTTTCCCTCTTGTAATAAAAAATTTCCTTGGGATGAGGAACATGTGCCTACAAGATCACCATATGCATCCTTCCTTTCTTTGTGTTGAAAGAAGACAATAACATGTGTTGTGTTGTAGATGTCTACTTCCAAAACTGTGCATAGGTGGTGTTAGTCATCAGCTCATTCTTCTGTTTGATCAATTCGTACTTCTCAAAGATATTAAGTCTTGCAGGCTACTGTGAGGATTTATTTGACAATATAGTATCTGCTTTCTTTTTGGATGAGGAAGTAGATACTATGTGTTGGTTTCCTGATAAGACTGATGAGTATGGTCCCTCCATAATTATGGTGGACTAAGTTTCATCTTCTCTAGGTCAGGTGTATGGCTAGTATTGGTCCTTTTCTTGTAGACTTGGAAATCTTATGCTGACACCTCTGTGAATGAAGGAGAGACGTCTTTCCTAGCTCCCTTCTCTGCTTATACCTATGGATTTTTGGTATGTGAGAAGTGGGCAGGCGAAGGCTATTTTTTTGTATCTAGCAAAGTATTTTCCTGCCACTCTGTCTGATTCATGAACTTTTTAATTTCGGGCTTTGACACATGAGAATAAAGAGATATCTTGTTTTTAAGACTGGTTTCTACTATAATGCCAAAGGGGTCATAATGCCATGGGTAGATTAGGCTGAAACACATTTCGTTTAGAAGATTATTGGCTTCTTCCCCTGCAGCCCTGTTGTTTCATATGAATCAACCTATCTGGCCTTTAATCCTGAGTTGTTGCTTCTTCTTGAATGCCACGAAATGGATATCATCAGAATTGATCATCTGTCTACCTGCAATGTATTCCAACGAGTTCAAAAACCTCCCAGAAGAGATGAGATGCCTTTAACACCCCAACTAACCTTACAAGCATTTGAGAAATGGGCCATTGATTTTGTGGGACCTATAAACCCACCAAGAAAGCACACAGGAGAAAGGTACATAATCACTACGATAAAGTACTTGACCAGATGGGTTGAAGCAAGAGTAGTCAAGGATTGTAGTGCAACTACAACTGCACACTTCATATTTGATGACATGATAGCTAGTTTTGGATGCTTGAAGATCTTTATGAGAGATAAAGGCACATGTTTTATTAATAATACCATTGAAGACTTGATTGAGGAATTTGCATTTCATCATCAGAAGAGCACACCCTACCATCCACAAGTGAATGGGACTGTTGAAGCATTCAATAAGATATTGGAGACAACGTTGATGAAGATTTTTAGTGTGAGCAAGGATGATTGGGATTTGAGAGTACCAACAGTGTTATGGGCCTATAGAACCACTTGCAAGAAGTTGACAATGTAGACCCCCTTTAAGTTGGTTTATGGTCTAGAAGCAGTTGTCCTGATGGAATATTTGGTCCCTAACTTAAGAATTGCAGCCTTTACAGGTATGGATGACACTAACATTGTTCAATAGAGGCTCGCGTAGTTGGTCGAAATAGAGGAAGACAATTTATTGTAGGATTCCATTAGCATGTGCAGAAGGAAAGAGAAAAAGCCTACCATGACAGTCACATCAATAAGAAAGTGTTTAAGAAAGGAGATCTAGTATTGGTATATGACAACAAATTCATGAAGCATCCAAGGAAGTTCAAAACACATTGGATGGGGCCATATGAGGTTATCTATGTCACAGAAGGAGGAGTTGAGCAGTTGAAGACTTTGAATGGAGAATGGAAGGAAGGTTTGGTAAACGAGAGCCAGTTGAAATTGTATTATGACAACTAGTTGCCTCACAACTCACAGTAAAAGTAGAAGAAGAAGGTTCCAAGTACCAGGTGTAGTTGAAACTAGGTACCAGAAATAGAAAAGACAGTCTGCATAGAGTGAGGGAGGATAAATCATAAAGCACAGGCTGCTCCACGTAGTCTGAAGTCCAAGAAAAACAGAAGCATCATATCTGAAGCTCCTCACAACGAGTCAGAGGTGAGTGTTGGGGGCTTGTTAGACCTTGGTTATGGAAGTAAGTGAATATCAAGGAAGAAAATATGAAATGAGAACTATGTGGAAGACACAGTGACTGATGTTGGGTCGAAGTGAGAAAAAGAGAAGAAAAGACAGAGCGAAGTAGGAGAAAGCAAGTTGTTGGATGAGAAGATCAAGGATGACAGATTAGTAAGAAAGATGGATCATGGACAACTCAGCAAGCAAAAAAATCTTTCAACGGATTCTTTGGAGAACCTAATGGGAAAGAAGGAAAGACAGGCTAGCGAAGCCCGTAAGATGCGGGTCAAGTCGACCTAGGGTTTTAGACACCTAGGGTTTTGGTATCTAGGGTTTTGACACCTAGGTTTCATCATAAGGCTATTGATGAGCTATTGTAATGTATAAATAAAGGTCAAGAGGACATGGGATGGGTTTGTTCAGACTTTGTTGATGTTATGAAGAGTGATTATTGTTAAGGTGTGGGAGAAGTATTGTGTTGGGAGAGAATTATGTATTGTAAGATCTTCAGCTGGGTGCGAAGATCAACCCTGTAGATGGGTGTGCAGTGAGAGAGAAAGAGAGAAGATATGATAGCTAAGAGTGTATATAGAACTATAAGTGTTAGGAACCAAATATAAATATAGCATAGAAACACCTCAGAATATGTACTCAACGCCTTGAAAAAGAGAGAAATTCAGATAATAAGACTCTTTGAGGGGGAAACCTCCTTATGCCCACATAAATGTTCAATTACAATATGATTCCAAATGAAAATGTCTCCTTGGTATATATAGGAGACTAGGAGGCATAATTACAACTAATGGAATAAAGATGACATAAATAAAATAACATTACTAATGTAATATGCCCCAATTAAGGGGTACTGAGCCATTATTTAGGGCTTAACATCCCCTTTCCCTTGAGACAAGTGTTGTCCACAATGCTTGAGTAACTCTGGATGCTTCTGTATAAAAGACTCATCTTCCCAAGTGGAATATCCAACCGATAGTTTCCTCCATTTAATGAGATACTCTGAAATGGATCTATTCCTCAACTTCCAAATTCTTGTGTCAGTGATGGATTCAAGCTCCAATATGATTTTTCCTTCCTCGTCAAGTTGTGGAAATATAGTTTGAACAAGGATCTTGTCACCTATAACCTTATTTAAGAATGAAACATGGAAAACTAAGTGTACTCATGAATATGCAGACAAATCCGATTTTTATACCATAGTACCAATCTTTTGCAACACCTTATAAGGGCCATAATACTTTGGTGATAATTTATGATCCTTCTTGGATTTCTTGAGGGACATCTGTTTGTATGGTTGTAGTCTTAAAAACACCCAATCCCCTACATCAAAACTTCTTTCACTACGATGTTGATCTGCTTGTTGTTTCATGTGATTATGTGCCATGGTCAAGTTGTCCTTTAATATTTACAGAACTTGTTGTTGATGCTCGATGTGATATTCCACTGCTTGAACCTTATATTTTTATTTTAGAGAAGAAGTGATGTAAGGAGGGTGGTGTCCATAGAGTGCCATAAATGGTGTCATTTTTTCTGCAATGTGAAAGGAAGTGTAATACCACCATTTTTCCAAGGGTAACCATTTGAACCATTGTGTTTGTTTATCAGAGACAAAGAAACAAAGGTAGCCTTCTAGACATCTATTCACTATCTCGATTTCTCCATCAGATTGAGGATGATAGGATGAGGTATGAGCCAATTGAGTACCCAAACAAGAAAATAATTATGTCAAAAAATGTCCAATGAAGATGGGATCTCTTTCACTTACAATAATCTTTGGGCTTCCATGTAGCTTTTGAATGGTCTCCATGAATGTGGTGGAAATTGTACTAGATTTGAATGGATGAGAGAGTGCACAAAAGTGTGCGTACTTGGTCAGTTTATCAACAATCACCATGATGACACTCTTTCCTTCAGACTTTGGTAACCCTATGATGAAGTCCATGGAAACCTCCTTTCAACACTAACTTGGGATGGATAATCATTGTAAAAGACCTAGGGTATTAATTGTTTCCACCTTATTTTGTTGGAAAACAAAAAATTATACCACAAACCTTTGAACATCAATTTTAAGGCCATCCCCAAAAAAATCCTTCTTAACCCTATGGTAGGGTTTTTAAAAATCCTGACTCAATTTTTTTTCTTACATCACCTAGATTTATATTTATACATTACAAAGGGGCCTAAACATGGGTAAAATCATGGAACAACATCCCCATACCCATTACATAAACCCAAAACCCAAAAATCCCTAAACAAGGGGTCGAGATCCCACGATCTCCGCTTCAACTTGTGCTCTGCCTTCGACCAGCCTGTCGAAGTCCCAAAATTGGTCAAGGGCCAACACCTACCTCAGGAATGGAACAAATATTAACATTGTTTTATGGTTTTCTATAGATTCTACCAGGTTCCCCCACTCCATACCCTTTCTTTGAAGAATCTACAAAGTGTTTCAGTGATAAACTTTCATCTTTTGGCTTCACACTTTTGGGGGTAATTTGTTACACACCAAAATTCCTCACTTCAATAATGTCACATTATCATTGTCATAGGTGTCATAAGCATCACACTTTTGTCACAAGTGTCATAAGTGTTGCTTTATCATCATGTAAGTCTCACATCATGAATGACTCCATGAAAAGACTTGATACAAACCCTAAAACATGCTAGAAGAAGAAGTCTCATCATTTGATAGTTAACGCAAAGTGTTTTTCTATGAGAATTGGTCATCTTGAATTTTTTTGGAAGATCAATGCTCCCCTGCTCATATGCATGGAGTGCTAGCGCTCCTTGTCTATCTAGTAGGAAGCGTTGTAGCACTGTTTTTCTCATTGTAAAGGATCGTCGATTGTTTGAGAAAATCTTGTGAAGAAATTCCATTTTTCTCTAAGGAAAACTATAGATGATTCGAGTTGGTTTGGCTCAAATATAACCCTTAGGCTGCAAGTAAAGGAGATATCACAACTGATGGAGTCATATCCTCAACTAATCCCAAAAATAACCATGGTGTTTGAGCCTCTCAAAGCCTATAAATGGAGGTATTCTCATGGTGAACAAACAAGGAAAATAATAAGTAAAAAAATTGTCATTTTGATCGTGGATCTTTCGAACAAGGTGTTGGATGAGGAGGACTTGCAGAGGTTTCTGCAATACCATCCATGATTGTAAGTATCGCTTTAAATTTATCATCAATAGACTTTGCCTATTCCCTTCAAGCTTATGTATTCTTGCATGTGATTGTCGATATTGGTAGATGAATTTATTTAATCTAATCTTGTAGAGTAGGAGTTATTTGCCTCTCTTTTTTGTCCATTGTATTATAGGTATCAAGTTGTGATGAAGATTTTGGAGATCAATCTCGGATTAGGAGTAGTGAGGACAAACTATGGAATAAGGTGTGTCACAATGTCTTCTACCTCTTTCTCTTTTTGACTAGTTAAACTGAATTCAAAGGGATGTTAGTGTCCATTTGTGTTTTTCTATCTTAATATTAGGGGTCTATAATCCAAGGGATAATTTTCCTATCTGCAAGGGAATTATTCCATAACAAAAGGTCACCAAAGGATCACTAGTGATAGAAAAAGGAGAGAAGGTAGGTACATTGTATTTATGTACTGGTAATGTTGAATCTTCTATTTCTTTATATTCTATAGCAGTCGATACAACATTGTGGCACCATAGGCTTGGACACATGAGTGAGAAAGGGGATGCATATACTTCACAAAATAAATTTTTTTCCAGATCTTAAACAAATTGATTTGGATTTCTGTGAGCATTGTGTTCATGGAAAACATAAGAGAGTCAGATTTCTCAAAGTCGGAAAAGAAAAGAAGATAGAAAGGTTAGATCTTGTGCATATGTATGTATGGGGACCAACTCATGTATGATCTCTTGGTGTCTCTCATTATTATGTTACTTTTATTGATGATGCAACTAGGAAAAAGTGGGTTTATTTCATTCGACTGATGTTTTTGATACTTTTAGGAAATGGACATCTTTGGTTGAGAATGAGACAGGAAAAAGGTTGAAGTGTCTTAGATCAAAAAATGGAGGTGAATATTGCAGCAAGGAGTTTGATGATTATTGTTCACACCATGGGATTTGTAGAGGGAAAATAGTTCCAGGAACACCACAAGAAAATGGTGTTTCATAAAGGATGAACATGATAATCATGGAGTCTACAAGGAGTATGAGATTGCGTGTTGGGTTTCCCTTACAGTTATGGGAAGATGTTGTAGATATTGATGTTTACGTAATAAACATAGGACCTTCAAGCTCTTTGTATGGTGGAATTCCAGAGGAGGCATGGATAGGTAAAAAGGTAAACTATTCATTTTTGAAGACTTTCGGTTGTGAAGCATTTGTCCATATTGATAAAGAAAATAGAACAAAGCTTCAGGAAAAATCCAATAACTATACCTTTATTCGATACAGTGTTAATGATTTTGGTTATCGCTTATGGGATTATTAAAATCACAAAATAATTTGGAGTAGAGATGTCATATTCAATGAGAAGGTCATATACAAAGATCAGTTGCAGAGAAAGAAATAGGAAAAAGAAAAATGAGAATACAAAATGCTTGATGAGATCACTAAAAAAGAAATTCCATATGTACCAAAAAATCAAAATGTACAACAACAGAAGCAACATGTACCTAAAACTTTTGCAAGTGTTGTTAAAATATCTACCCGTTTAAGTAGACCCCTTAAGCGATACTCTCCTTCATTATATTATTTATTGTTGACTGATTTAGGTGAACCGGAAAGTTATGAAGAGGCAATGCAGGTAGAAACTTGAAAGAAGTGGGAGAAAGGCATGAAAGAGGAAATGGAATCCTTGGTAAATAACTAGACTTGGGACTTGGTTCAGTTTCCTGCGGGAAAACGAGCATTGCAGAATAAATGGGTTTATAGGTTGAAGGAAGAAGATGGAGGAAAAAAGTAGTACAATGATAGACTTGTTGTAAAGGGGTTTTCCCAAAATAAAGGTATATATTTTGATGAAATATTTTCTCTTGTTGTTAATATGACTTCAAATAGGAATATTTTAAGTCTTGTGGTAGTAGAAGATTTGCATCTTGAACTGGTATATGTAAAAACAACTTTTCTCCATGGGGATTTGAAGGAAGAGATTTATATGCAGCAGCCACAAGGGTATGAGGTCAAAGGAAAGGAGAATATGGCACGCAAGTTGAAGAAGAACTTGTATGGCCTAAAGCAAGATCCAAGGCATTGGTATTTGAAGTTTGACAGGTTTATGACAGAAGAAGGTTATAGTAGATGTTATTTTGATTACTATGTTTATTTTAAAAGGATAGAAAATGGAAGCTATATTATATTTCTATTGTATGTAGATGACATGCTTGTTGCAAGGTTCAATATGAAGGATATCAATATGCTCAATAAGAAAGTAGCTAATTCATTTGCGATGAAGGATTTGGGTGTTGCATAGAAAATCCTTGGTATGAGAATAATAAGAGATAGGAAAAATTGCAAATTGACATTGTCTCAGGGTGAGTATATAGAGAAGGTGTTGGAGAGGTTTAGAAAGTAGAATGAAAAACCAGATAGTACATCTTTATCCAACAATTTCAAATGAACTAAGGAAATGTGTCCCAAGACACCAGAGGAGATAAAATACATGTTCAGGGTCCCTTATTCATCAACAATTAGCATCTTGATGTATGTGATGGTTTGCACAAGACGAGATATTGCACATGTAGTGGGAGTTGTGAGTAGGTATATGAACAATCTAGGTAAAGAACATTGGGAGGAAGCGTTGCGCCTCTTTTTTCACCTAAATGAGCAAAATAGAGGTGAGTACAAGCCCAGTTGGGTTAGCAAGGCAAGACTAGAGTGAATGAAAGAGTTAGAAAAATCAAGCATGTAATATAAACAAAAGACTAAGCTAAGAACAATAACAAAAATTTAACTAGAGTGCATAAGGGAATTAGAACAAGAAACAAAAAAGACTCATGCCACTAATGGAAAGGATTGTATTAGTGGAAAGAAAACACCGAAGAGAAAGTGAGACTTTGGGTCCCCTCTTCCTCCAAGGGAGGGCTCTTTAACCCCCAAAATTGAGCTCTTCTTACAACTAGCAAACTTGAAAGAAATGGTGAAAGAATCCCAAGCTCATTCACTCAAGAGGTGATGTGAATAGCTCAAATGAAATGATGCTTGTATGCTCTTGACAAGGAAAGAGGATCCTCCAAGAGAATATAGGCAACATAACAATACAAATGAATTCCTTGAACTAGTGCACCCATGGCCTCTTTTTATAGCATAACTTTGAGGTATTATTCAAGTAGCTTTTAGTGTGAACAAGGGGCTATTTAGGGCACCTTTAGGTCTTTGACCAGTGACATAGCCAGATTCAACTAAGATTTGGATGTCAAATCGACTTGGAAGTTGAACCAGAAGTGGGTGGGAGGCCAACCAATATCATAAATGCATCGTTCTGAGGTGTGCATGGATTTTTGCGTCCACAGTCGCACATCGGTTGCATTTTCACTTTTCCGGTGTTTTCGATTGGCGCACATGCACGTGCTTCCTGTATATCCTTTGCACATGCTGATTTTATAACTGGTTGTATAGTTTTTGACCTTTTGGAAATGCATTTTTTGTCATTTTTGGTCCATGGGTAAACTAATAATTGTTTGAAGATGTTGGATTCTAGTAACCATTTGCAGATGAAATTTCAGTGATAATAGATGACCCCTGATGGATGAGGTTAGGAGCATATGGATAACTGAAATTCATCAATGTTTATTCTACTGAGAGTACCATTGTAAGAAAGAGAAATAATGAGAGTATCAAGAGAGACCCGTTGGAGGGAGAGGGGAACTGGTAGGACCCAACCTTTCGCAAGGTGTGAAAATAAATTGTGTACAAATGAGGAGGGCATGCCGCATGCTCATGTCATGTAACTCAAAAAATGTGTAATACAGTAACTGATGTGGTGTGTTGGTGAAGATGAATGCAACACCCTCGGGGGCGTGTTGATAAGAGTAGAGGACAATTCTGATGGGGAACAATACTCTGAAAAAGAGGTGATGACACCTGTAGGAAGTATCAAGGATTTTACGGGCATTGATAGCCCAACAAATTTTAGAGGTCTTCGACAAATATAAAAACAACTGCAATAGTCGCAAAGTAGACCCACTGCAACATGAGAAAGTGTTGAATTCCAATGTTATGGGGGTCAATGACTGCAAAGATCAATGATGACTCTCCCTTTGCCGTTTGAGACTCCTCATTGTAAAGGTAATGAGAGTCAAGATATTGTCACCCTTCTGGAAACTGTGTTGATGTTGACAAAAAGGGAGATGCGGCTTCCAAGAAGCAAAGGAATTCGTGAAATCCACTAGATAAGACCAGGAATTGATGAGGTACATGGACGAAGTCCAGGAGTAGTGAGACTCAGGACTGCCCTTGGTTGGGGAGTGGTGTAAAGTGGCAGCAACTGTGAAACTAAATCGAGTGTCAGGGGGATAGCTAGATGAGGATAAATTGTGCCAGAGGCATGACAAAATGGATAAACACAAAGATCAAAAAGGTGTATGGGTTGTAGGATACTAGGGGTTTATGGATAATGTTATTGATGTCAGAAAATTAAAAATTCCCCAACCAAGGGCGACAAGGGTTTCTTTGTCGGGAAAAGGAAGGTCATTAAAGGAAACAACATAAAGCTATGAGAATACGGGGAAAAAAAGAGTTTGTACAATTAACAAAAGAATTAAAAAAATAAGGTGGGATAATAATGAAGATACAGAAATGGGTGCCCCAGTGTAAGATGGTTTGGCCAGAGGATGGTGCAAGTTGTTTGGAAAACAAGTGGAGGGATGGAGCCCCATAGGTGGGTTTCTGTATTAGGGAAATGTATGGAGGGAAATCTGCAGATGGGAAAATTGATGGTGGATGAAATGGATGGTTAATGATGTTGCAGTAGTGCAGTCAAAATAAAACCATGAGGAAGTACCCTGGGAGTCCATTGGGTAGGCTAGAAAAATGAGGAGAAGGAGTATGTGGCTGATTCACGACATGATGTAAGACTATCGAGACTCCCATCCCTAAATGGTGAGAACAACATGAGTGTCAAAGTGCTTGGGGGGGATGATGAATGGAACAACTCATGTGGGTGAGAGTGCTATCGAGCAACAGTACCGAAAGGTAGTGGAGGTCACACTACTGTAGAGCTAGATATAGGGATCGTAGAGGCAAAAATTGAAGGGCGTGACTGGGAGATGCATCTTGATATTTAGAGGGAATGACTACATGCCAGTGTTGAGGATATACCTGAATGAAGACTGTTGAGATATGATGATCAAGTACCTGCACACATGAAAAACAAATACCCACCGTGACCAATATTTGAAGAGAAAGATCATATAGTGGCTATTCTATAATGTAAGCATGCGTACCTGAGCGAAATATGAGAAAAATGTCCCCTGGGGGATAAGGATGGAAAGTGGCCCAAGGACTATCATGGTGTAGGTGATGGGGTACTGATCGCATGGCTGAAGATGGATCAAAAATTGGATGCCTGGAGCTCCCTGAATTGAGTCTCGAAGTTTGGAAAAATGGACTATATATAGTTGTAGGGCCCAAAATGCCACCTCATTTGTACTTGTTGTGTTATTGAGTGGACGGGCAAGTTTAGAGGAGTTTTGGAGATTTCAGGAGGTCGAGGTAGCCGATTTAGGACCAACGAGCTTTAGGTTAGCTATCATATCATCCTGCATAGAATTAGGGTTTCTATTTTTGGGTAGGTCTTGTACGGAGAACCGTACAGGGGTTTTTGTAGGTGTGGGCCCCCTAGTGCATGGGCAATTGAGAAAGTTGCGTGCAAGGGTGCACACCTGTAATTTGGACATCGGTGCATGGGGGCACCCTAATGGGGAGAACAGGTGTGCATGGCATGCATGCCTGTTCATGGACAACAACGCATGCATGTGCATCTATAATTCTAAACAATTTCACATGTGTGCGTCGTTGTGTAGTGAAAATGCACGCTACGATGCATGCCTGTGTGCGATAGGGTCACATGAATGAACCTCTATGTGGCTGTTGTTGGGAAATAATACCCTACGGACTAGCAAACTAGGGTTAGATTTGCATGCAGATTTTGACCTCAAAGAAATGACCTTTTAACCTACCACCCCAAAACTTAAACCCCTCTTTCAAGACACATGCATGGAAAGGAACTACTAACCTTTTTACTGATGTTTGGTGTAGATCCTCCGTTGTGATTTGCCCGCTTACTTGCGCTACTCCTTCCAAAGTTAACCTGCAATCAAGACAAAACACTACGCATGCATGCTATTTTTCTACTTGAGGGTTAAAAGTTAAGCATAAATTACACAAATCATAGATAACTCATGCATTGGGATGGGAAAAGTATTTTTTTATTATTTTCAAAATGAATCAACTTACAATCAAAGTCGAGACTGGCCACCGTTCCTTGATCCTGATCCTGGGCTCCTCCTCTTCCTTGTCCTCCAACTGCTTTGCGTTAATTCTCCTTAGGCTTGAGGAAAGGCTAAAGGGTTGGGACAAATGGATTTGGAAAATGGGCAGAGTTTCTTCGCTATAATTTTTCCTCCTCCAAATGGTACCCCTACCCCTTCTTTTATAGGCTAGAAGGAGATAGGTTTTTGGAGGAACTCTCGGCCATGCATGGCCGAGAGTACCAGTTAACTGACCCATAGCTTTTTGTCCCGTTGGAAACTTTCCTATTTTTGTGCTTTGTTAGGTAAGCGCGGGCTGTAGTAGGCCTGCCAGCATTCCAACGCATGCAGTAGTAGGCTTGCTAGCATTCCAACACGTGCAGTAGTGGGTTAGGGTGCGTGTGATTTAACTCAAAAGGATTTTCAAAGAGGTTTCTCAGCAAATGTTTTGGCATTGAAGGGTTATGAGTTGGCCTGATGCCAGGTAAGCATGTGTGGTGCAATTTAGAGTTATAAAAAATGCCCCCTAATGTGTGAGGTCAGAAGATCATCTGATGGCCGAAATACATTACCAATATTTTACCAATCTGTATTGATATGCTAAACGAGTGAGCCCAAGGATCAAGAACTAGGAGGCCGTCTACAAAATAACAAATGTCTCACCAAGGTGGGCATACCCATGCTCAGGATAAAAGAGAACCATGGCTACCAATCAAATACACTGTAGATCCATGTCAAATAACTATAAAGAGTAGCCATGAACAATACATAGCGGAGCTACATCTTGAAATCAGAAAGACATACATATAGAGTATCCATCTCCCAGAAGATGATAAGGTCTGATGGTTAGAGATGAGGATGTCAGAGCTCGAGCAACAACTTCAAAATCTTCAAAACTCGAGTAGGAGTGTAATATGAGTGTACGACTGCACTACCTAGAGGTCTTCAATGGCTCATCGGGCATGGACAAAATTGATAATCTTGATGATCAAACTGAAGGCTTCAATGATTTCTAACAAGGACTTGATTGGACGTTCAGGATGGCCGGGTATGTAGACAAGAGACATATTGCAGAGGAGCCGACTCAGGCTCAGTGACAAACTTCCCTTAGATAATAGCATGAAAAGTGATAAGACTCAGGCATCATATCTGTTAATCATAAGTCTACGAAGCAGGAGGCAACGTAAACTCTCCATATGTTTGGAAGAGTAACCAAACGGTGGAGGACGCAACTCTATACAGCGAGAAAAGCTTCCTAAGGTCGTACTACATCCCATAGTTTGATGATCAAACGAATAGATGTGCTTTATCCAAAGGTGACTCATTATGCTGCCAATAAAGAAAATACTTTCCCCATCCTCTTTTTGGAGTATATTTGATTTTTTTGTTCTTTTTGATGATTTTTGAAAAAGAATAAAGGAATATTACATTACAAGGGAGGAACGAGTACAACAAACATACAAGCTCAAGGCACAAGGACAAGACTGATGTTATAGGAAATGATACTCGGAAAAAATCCTCCAGTGGCCAAAGGTGTTAAGACGCAGAAGCAAATTGTTACAAGGCTGATGGGTAAGGTATGCAAATGCGGTTATTAGAACACACAATGGTAACGTCCTTCGATGTAAGTTTAATGAACCCAGAGAAGGGAAACTCGGTGGTTTTTCATATTTAGAGAGTCTGAAAAAGCATAAAAGGAAACTCCATTGGGGTACCTTTTTCGTCAATAGTCTAGTCAGTTTGAAAAAGGGATAAACTAGCACCGATTAGATGCCAATTCAAAACCATTTTAACGAGTGTGAAAAGGACAAGATCACTCGGCTATTTTTTCACTTTTAAAGAGTCTGAAAAAAGCTTAACTATGGACTCCATCAGGAATTTTCTTCTGGACCAGTTTAACGAGTGTGAAAGAATAAGGTCACTCGGCGATCTTTTCAATTTTAGGGAGTCTGAAAAGAGCTTAACTATGGACTCCATGGGGGTTTCTTTTTTGTAAATTTAGTCCCTCGGGCCCGAAAAAGGAATAAAATATTACCTGAGGATACTCTTCTAAAGAATGGAAATTTGATAGAGTATTCCTTTGCTCATACAGTTGACCATCCGGACCAAAAAAGGGGTAAACTACCGCCAGACAGACGTGACTTCAAACTTCAGTTTAATGAGCGTGAAAGGTCACAAGATCGCTCGGCAATCTTTTCATGTTTAGAGGGTCGGAAAAGGGCTTAAAAGGAGATCCGTCATGTTTTGGGAGACTAGAGGGTAAGACAAAGAGTGAAAAATACCCATGTGAATGAGGCTTAAACTTGTATTCAGGAAAGACTATACGGACTCCCGAGCCTACAGTGTTGTTTGAAAATGACATGGACACCATAATGCAACCAGGACCTACCTAGGGCATCCATGTTTTGGTAAGCTCTACCACCAAGTCGCGACACTTCTATAGAAGATATGATGGTTACGTGTCACAACCGGATGGGATCGATCCTATATCATAAGAACAAAAGGCAATGAGAGGCAACAGTTGGGGTGAAATCCTACCCTAAATGCTCAAGTTGATTTTTGAAAATATTTTTTTTTATATGGACCATCAATACATTTTTATTTTTATTTTTCGAAACTCAATAAAAATTGTCCCAATACCTAGTCAAATCCCTCCCATATAACTCTCGGATTACTCTAAATGCTTTTTGATATAAATAAACTGATAAAGGGACCCAAAAAAGTGACAAAAAGAGGCCAAAAAGTCTATAAATAGAAGCTGGCAGCTCATTATCACCACTGCTGATTTGGAAATTGACTCTGGAGCCAAAAGACCCCCTTTGCCAAAGATCGTGATTCCAAGAGCTACGGTGGACGAAACAGACTTCTCCTTGGACCAAGTAAGTACAAACTCCCTTGTCTATCTTTTCAATACTTAATTTGTAGCATTTAGTTGATTTTGGGGGTGGGCGTCGACCTCAAAAAGGTCGGCCCTAGGCAAATGCAGTCTGTCCAGGGACAGCCCGCGGGTACCCACAGGTAGAGCAAAGCCTGCCCGCGGGTACCCGCGACTGTCATCTCTACTGGTTGCGGGTACCCCCCCCATGTAATGAAAAAACCAAAATAAACAAGTATTGATCCCCCTTTTTTGCTTTGTTGTGTTGGCAGGATGTATGTTCAGTGGAGGGAGAGGGAGCACGAGGCCACCAATGAGTTAGTGGCTGTAGATCCGAATGTTGTGGCCGCACTGATGCAGTGTGGGTTGGTAAAATTCTTTCTATGTCCGTTTATGCATGCGCAACCAAGGCTACGAAATGCCTTGGTTGATTACTGGCACCCTGATGCAGAGGCATTCATGCTAGAGGGGAAATCCTTGGTGCCCACCACCGAGGATATTTTCTTTTTGACTGGCCTCTCGAGGAGAGGGGAACCAGTCAACTTTCAGACTTTTCCTACGGGGCTGAGAAAAGTCTCAGAATTGATAGAAGAGTATTGTGAGGCTGGGACCGATCAGAGAACTTCCTCGGTACCCGTTAGTAGGATTACCAGCCTCACCCTTCAGACTATTTTATCGTTCATTGGGCGGATTACCAGCTCAGTAGCCGTGCATCAGGCTTCACGTGCATAGATGAATTGTGTGATCCAGTGCATGAATGCACAAATTTTTTATTGGAGTACCATGTTGTTAGAGTGTATGAAGAGTCAGTTGACAGCTTGCAGACAGCGGACACACAGGAACTTCGGGTTTGGGACCATCCTGTGTTCCTTTTTCTTCGAGAGAGTTCCATGTTTTAGTCCTCAGCTGATAGTACGAGGACATCTGGCTACTTTCCCCGCAATATGCAGATGGGCAGCGTTACTGCCGTGACAGGGTGGTGGAAGGACCATAGAGGCCTTCAATGACGACTTTTTTGCTTGGCTGTCACGGTAGATCCCAGCTATTGAGGACTACCCATATGCGGGGATCGACTTCTCCAGAGATCCAGCGATACCAGTGCCTCCTGGCGAGGAGCGAGGGGAGATGGGTAAGTCTCCACCTATATAGTTTTTTTTTTTTCATATGTAATTTTTATGTCTTTTTGATATATATATCATGTTTTTTGTATAACAGAGTTTTTGATGGGTGAATGTTTATTGCATGCAGATGTGGGACCCGTGCGACCTTCGGACTATGCACGGAACAGGCATCGCCCAAGGCCAGAAGCCACAGCTGCCACCGTTGGAGGAGTAGCAATAGCAGGGAACCTCTTAGCAGGAGAGGCCGAGAGGGTCCTGAGGTGAATTGAGCAGAATGTTACTACGCTCACTCGCACAGTTCCCATGGCAAAGATAGAGGACATGCCACCCTCCATGCAGACTCATGTTGTGGGGGCACCTCAAACATGGGTCCAACTGTTTAGGCGCTTAGCCCAGGCTGTACATGATTATAACAGGGCCCATAGGCCCTGAGAAGACTTTGAGACTTTTTATGTGCCACGAGCACCTTATTGTATATATTTTTTGAGGGCATAAGCCCGATGACTCGTTACTATTCCCACTTTTGAAGTGCTTGCACCCGCCTATGTACTCTGAGGATTTTATGGTGTTTATATATGGTTTTTATCTCTTTTTTGTTTCTTATGGATTATGTGTGCAAAAATTTATTTACATGTTTATATTCATGATCTTTTTATATGTGGGCGAGATGCCAATCTAAAATGTGCTTAGCTAGAGTATCTGTGATTTGGTTTAAACTCCTAGGAACATGAAAATATGTGATATAATCAAAGTTGCATTCCAAGAGACGTACCCTAAGGAATCGTCGGTGTAAAGTTGGGTCATGAACCCGGTATATTTTGTTTAGCTGTGACACAACCAGTTGAGCATCTAGATAGACCCGGAGATGAGAGATACCAAATGACAAAGCGTCACGAAGCAACTCAATCACTGCACTATACTCAGCGACATTATTCGTGGTGTCACCTAAGCATATACCTTCGGAAGATAACAACTGACCCTGTGGTGTAAAGATTACCCAAGCTGCGGAGGAAAGCCTTCACGCGTGTCGGCTAGCACCATCTACATACCCAAAGAACACCTCGGACTCACTTGACATCTGCCATATTGACGAAAGATAACATCAATGACATGTCCATAACACATTTTAAAATAAATGTAAAAAAGTAATAGTACAAAGACTATACATATGTTACAAAAAGTTACCCACAGTGACCATCCTATGAGTAATACTTCTTGAGGTAGAGCCCATTTCTAGGCTCCGCCAAAACATTCCCTTCAAAATCGACCAAACGATAAGCACCCTTTCTTAAAACCTCCTTAATAATGAAGGGTTCGAACCACATGGGTTTAAACTTTCCTACCCCCAGGGGGTCCTTATCTTGGTCATAGACCAGGACAAGGTCGCCCTCAGAAAAAGCCCGAGGATGAACGGACCTATCATATTGACACTTGACCTTATGTTTATGAGCCTCGTTTTCCAGGGCCACGTCATGACACTGTTCATCAAGCTGCTCAAGGTGTACTAGCCATTCTTCAAGTGGAAAAGTGTCTGGCAGTAACTGTACTACCAATTTTAGAGATGGAATTTGACATTCGATGGGCAAGACTACCTCCAGCCTGTAAACGAGTTGGAAAGGTGAGAAACCGGTTGCAGTCTTAACTGAGGTTTGGTAAGCCCATAATGCCGAGTATAACATCAAATGTCAATTTGACTTGGCTGAGTTGATAGTTCGTTGTAGAATAGTCTTAAGAGTTTTGTTTACAGCTTCCACCTACCCATTGGCTTGGGGATAGTAAGGTGATGAGTGTTCTGTTGGGTTAGAGGGGGGGCCGCTAGGCCCCCCCTCGGGGGGTGCAGGGGGGCAGAGCCCCCCGCATGGGGGTTCGGGGGAAGTGCCCCCAATTTTTTTTTTTCGGGCCGACATATTTCCGAGACGACATATTTCCGGGACCACATGATATTAGGTGGTTTTTCGGCACATGGTTTTTGCCGATGGTTTTCTATTTTCAGTTAAGGAATTAGGGTTTTGGACTAATCCAGGTCATTGGGTTAGGGTTTTATATGCCACTGGCTCCTATATGTATATTGTATTGTAAACAATGTAACACAATGTATCAATATAATATATGTCGGTTTTCCCGGTTTGGGTTTCTAGGTGAAAAATCTCAGTGTAATGCTTGTATTTGCCATTGTATATTCTCTGTTCTTTTCAGAATATCAGTTTGCAGTAGATATTGTACAAGGTTAGAATTTACATATGGTATCAGATCTTTATTGGCTTCAGGGGGATGCCTTTGTCGTCAAGGGTTTGGCTCGGGACTGTGATAAGCCTTGTTACAGTGGGAGATCTGCGGTATTATTTTTTAGGTGAAAAGAAATGGCAAGTAATTCAAAGATGGAGATCGAGAAGTTTAATGGGAAAAACTTTGAGCTGTGGAAGCTCAAGATGGAAGATATTTTGGTGGAGAGAGATCAGTGGATCGCGGTAGATCCAGATACGACACCTACAGGAACTTCTGCAGATGACTGGAAAAAGATGGATCGGAAGGCAAAGAGCACAATTCGACTGTGTCTCTATAATTTAGTATTACTGAATGTGTCAGAGGAAGCTACAGCCAAATATTTATGGGAAAAGTTGGGGAAGTTGTATCAGTCTAAGTCCCTGGTAAATAAACTATTCCTGAGAAAGAAGTTGTATAACTTGAGGATGAGAGATGGAGACTCCGTGGCAGAGCATTTGAACGCCTTCGATACTGTGGTAAGTCAGTTAGTATATGTTGATATTAAAATTTCAGATGAAGATAAATGTATCAATTTGTTGTGTTCTTTACCAGACTTGTGGGATAGTTTGGTTGTGGCCATAGGTAGTAATACAACTTCTTTGAAGTTTGAAGAAGTGGTCTCGTCCTTGTTATCGGAGGAGATGAGACAAAAGAATATGGAAGGACATAGCACAGATGCATTATTTGCAAGAGGACGTTCCTAGGAAAGGAATAAATCTAATTTCTCAAGTGGGAGATCTAAGTCTAAGGGTAGATCTAAATCTCCTGGAAAGTTTGGAAGGGTATGTTGGAGGTGTGGAAAATAAGGGCACTACAAGAAGTAGTGTAGATCCAAAGTTGAGAAAAAGAAGGG
>ML800131.1:421348-486554 GCA_009831015.1 Picea engelmannii
GTGTAGAGGATCCATGGGCATTGTTGCCCTGGATTGTTGACTATGTAACCCTGTAACCCCCTGTGTGCAAAGAAAACAACAAGTGGGAGAATGTTGGGTATGTGTTATATTCTTTGCACGAGTAGTAGTGTCTGAGTGCCTGCACCGGGTGTGCAGGGGGGAAAAGCCCCCCGCACAGGGGTTCAGGGGCAGTGCCCCCAAAAAAAAAAATTTGGGCCGACATATTTTCACTGGGCCAACATATTTCCGGGACGACATATTTCCAGGACCACATGATATTAGGTGGTTTTTCGGCACATGGTTTTTGCCGATGGTTTTCTATTTCTGGTTAAGGAATTAGGGTTTTGGAATAATCCAGGTCATTGGGTTAGGGTTTTGGATGCCGCTGTCTCCTATATGTATATTGTATTGTAAACAATGTAACACAATGTATCAATATAATATATGCTTGTTTTCCCGGTTTGGGTTTCCAGGTGAAAAATCTCTGTGTAATGTTTGTATTTTCCATTGTATCTTTTCTGTTCTTTTCTGAATATCAGTTTGCAGTAGATATTGTACAAGGTTAGAATTTACATGTTCCTTCCGTAACCCAAGCTTTGATGTTAATTCAGACATCATTTGGTTCTGAAAGTGACTGCCATGGTCAATGACAATCTCTCTCGGGACGTCGAACCGTGCTATAATCTGGTTAAATAAGAAGAGATCTGTGGTCTCTCCATCATCCTTAAACATTGGCATAGCTTTGACCCACTTAGTGAAGTAGTCGACAACTACGATGATATAGTAGTGCCCCCTGGCCGACGGGGGGTTGCAAGTAGTGTAATCAATCCCCACTTAGTGAAGGGACCAATTGTGATGACAGGAAACATAGGAGTTGGATGCGCCCTCATCTTCCAAGAAAAGATTTGGCACGGATGACACTTCTTGACCGACTCGATACAATCTTTGATAAGTGTGGGCCAGAAGTAGGCTTCTCATAAAATCTTTTGGGTTGTTGCCAACCCAGATAAGTGACCGCCACAGGCTCCTGTATGACAATCGTTGAGCACTATGACCGCCTCCTCATGAGTGAGACATCGACGCAAGATGCAGTCTACACCTCTCTAATACAATGTATCATTGAGTATGAGATATTTCTTAGCCTGATGGCGTATTTGCTAATGCTCGTCATGAGAACCAGAGGTGGGGCACTTCAAAGTTTGGAGATAGATCAGTATATCTCCGTACTAGGGGTCTGAAGATTCAAACAAAAACATATTCCCCTGGATAGGCGATTCCTCAGGCACAACATCACCTGACTCAACCAGAAGCTCCGAGATAAGTTCTGCGAAGACCAATGACTTTTTGGACTTGGATGAAATGAAGTCTAAGTCAAATTCTTGGAGGATTACCATCCATATACTGATTTTTCCGTCGATAAATCGTCGTGTCAACATGTACTGGAATGGATTCATGACGGCAATGACGGTGGTCTTGCGAAATAGGACATAGTGATGGAACCATTGAACAACATGAACTGTTGCCAAAGCAAGTTTTTTGAGATGGGAATAATTAAGTTCCAGTCCTATGAGGCTTCGACTCAGGTAATAGATCACATATTCAGAAAACGAATCATCTTCCTAAACTAAAACCATGCCTATGGTTGACTCTACGACAGCCAAATATAATAAGAAGTCTTTGTTATAATTAGGTGGCCATAGCAGAGGTGCGGTATTGAGGGCGTGTTTTAATGCATCGAAAGAGCGTTGAGTGGCTTCGTCCCAGAAAAAGGGAACATCTTTCTTCAGTAAACGCATAAATCCCTTGGTGATTTCGGCATAGTTGGTGATGAAGCGTCGTAAGAAGTTCGCCTTGCCTTGAAGACTTTGAAGTTGTAATATTTTGCGTGGGGGGGGGGCAACTGGATTATTTCCTCCACCTTAAGAGGATCGACCATGATCCCTATTGTTGATACGATGAAACCTAACAAATGTCCTGACGTGATGCAAAAGATGCACTTGTTGGGATTCAAGAAAATCCTGAAATAGCGACAGCATTCGAAGATTAGTCGGAGGTGCATCGGATGATCCGCTCGCTTGCGAGAGCGTGATGCTAAATCATCTAGATAGGCCTCAACTATATGTTTGAGGTCGTGAAACGCAAAAGACATGGCTCGCTGGAAAGTGGCTCCAACATTCTTGAGGCCAAAAGGCATCTTACGATAGGCGAATGTACCCCATGGACAAATGAATGTCGTTTTGTGTTGGTCCTCAGGTTTGATTTGGATTTGATTATATCCTGAAAAACCATCCATGAACGAAAAGGCTTCACAACCGATGCATTCATCAATGATCTGGTCAATGAATGGGGTTGGATAATCATCTTTCAGACATGCCTTGTTCAAATCACGAAAATTGGTACATACACGAATCGCGCCTTGTTTTTTATCGACCGACACGGGGTTTGACACCCATTGAGTCAAATGAATAGGGTATATGAACCCTGCCTTGAGCAATTTCTCAACTTCAGTCTTAATGGCTGCTGCTTTCCTAGGATTAACTGGACAAAGTTTTTGTCGAACAGGCTTAGCATCAAGATACGTTGTGATTTCATGTTCAACTATTTTCAGATTGATGCCTGGCATTTCCTCATAAGACCAGGCAAAAATGTCGTGGAATTCTTTGAAAAGATCTGTATAAATGTGAACCTCTTAAGGGGAGCAATCCGCTGCGACGAAGACATTCTCCACGATGCTAGGGTTTCGGGAGATATTGATAGGTATAGTTTTAGCGACAGTTTCCATATTTCCCTCAGCATAAATTTCCTGTGTAGCTAAGAGGTTAATAGGACACGGCTGATCTCCCGTCATGGTTATAGTGAATTCTCCTGCCTCGATTCGATGTAACTCTAGGAGGAAATATGATCTGTGATGAATATCTTCCCAATGTTTGTCTGGACTAGTCATTTCTTCGATTACTACTTCGTCTGAAGGCAAGACCAAGTCTAACGCATCGGTGTTGGCTAGAGAACCCTGAGCCCAGATAGGCTCTGGAGGTGGATCCAACTCTTGTGCTGGAGTCAGATCAGGAGTGGCTGAAGCTTGCTGGACTAAAGAGTACGCTACTTCAGAAATCAACAAGGGCATGGACATGTTGTAGTGCCCCGTCTCATCCATCGTGGTTGGTGGGGAAGGAAGAATCCATGGATCCTAAAAGTAAGTCGTGCGGAACGACGAAACATGAAAAATATCAGCCTTGTGGTGAGTAGATATAAACTTGACATCGTCATGAGGAGGTGGGTAATCGAAGTTACCCATCAAAAGATGGGCACAAACCAACTCCTACGTTAACGACACTGGCTTGAGTATTATAAATCATGGGAAACGTGGATGCCCCCAAAGCTGGGTCAGGTCTAGAGAAGGACAATTGATCGATGGTCACTATCCTACCTTTATGTGGAAATAACAAGACTCGAAAAATAGTAGCAACCACAGCTTGCATAGCATAAGTCCAACTCCAACCTAACAAGAGGTTATAGTCAAGGGGAGCATCGACTACCTCTACTTCAATGCACATGGTCTTCCCTCCTAACAGCATGGGGAAAGAAGGAACGATGCCATGTGGTCGGAAAGAACGACCGTCGAACACAGTGAAGAGAGTAGGTGATGGAGACAAAGCGGGTTGGCCAATGGCCTTTCAACATGATAACGACATAACGCATGTAAAAGTTTTTGTGGGATGAGCCACTACTATCTAAAATGCAATGTGGTAAGGCAGACGAGGTTTCAAGTCAGTCGTATCTAACATGATGGTACCCGGGTTAGATACCTCCAAAGTGGACATCACACAAGGGGTTTGTGATAAATCTTCCACCATAGAGTAATTCTGGGCAGCCCTTGCATTTGGATTGTGAGAAGCTTTCTTAAACGCACCCTTTGGAATACGTGTCATCATTTCTCCCAATGTCTTCTCAATCTGTAGAGGAAGAGATGGGAGTTCGGATTCTTTACCCTTCTCAGAGGTGCTTGGCTTACTATAGTCGTGCATTCTAGTGGTTATTAAAGCATCACCCCTAACCATATATACGTTTGTGGATGAGGAATTTTTTGGAGGAGGGCAGGTTTCCTGGCTACCCCTTTTGGCACTTGTAGAGGCTTGAGTTAAATTTTTCCCATACTGAAAGGGATTAGTCAACACAGCCTGCTATTGTTGTGTGATAAACTTTTGGGCCTCTGCAAGTCAAGGACAAAGATGGGTCGGGTGGTCTTCCACACACAAGTTGCACGGGTACCTCGCCTTCCATTTTTCCGTGATGCCCTCGCCAACATTATCAGTGGGTTTTTTCTCCCCCTTACCCTTTTTTCGTTGTTTTTTCTTCCCTTCAGGCTGCTGGTTGGCCTTCAGGTTAGTTGTCTGCATGGAGTGTACTTCCAACGTTTTGGTAGGAGGAGTAGCCAAAGCAGTAGTCTGGTTGGCCGCTGAGTGTTGGATAGATAACTGTTGTAATTGTTTGGTCAATTGGTTAGAGGGATTGGTTTACGCTGAACCAACAATACCATCGGCATGTGGTCCAACTCTCTGTCTAGTTTTATCTAGTATTGATCGTGGAGCATCCGGCAGGATGTTGTATAATAAACCAGACTGAGAATAGATAAGCTCAAACTGTTGAGCCCTCATGATGGCATCTTCTTTGGAGAAAACTCTTGAATTCGCGATGTCTTTGGATAATTGTGGACTAAATACTTAAGGAACCACTCTAGCAAGAATGCTGGTGGGACTGGTACTTTGACTAGACTCTTCCGGCATCTCCACTCTCAGATATGATCAGAGATATGGTCTGCTATCGTCTATTCGAAATTGGCTAGAAACTCTGTGCCAGCGTCATATCTCACAAGTAACTGGAAATGGTTAAGGAAGGCCATCACCAGTTCACCAAAAGAAGAGTATCGTGAGCGATCAAGCTCTATGTACCATTTCGCGGCACTCCCGATAAGAGTGCGTTGAAACAATCGCAACTAGACGGAGTCATCTTTCAATGAATTAGATGAACACCAAAGATGGAAAGTAGTCACGTGATCACCTGGATCTTCATTAGGCTTGGCCTCGAACTTCGAAATGTCCGAAGGAAACTTCGTTGGCATAGGAGGCCAACGCATATCGTGACAGATAGGATCATATAACAACCTTGTCAAATTTGGCAAGTGTAACGTCTCCAGGAAGGGTAGTTTGGGTTGTTACTGATAGCCTGGGAAAAAGGGTCCTGGAGTTTGACTGGCACCAGGTTGCTAGGAAAAGTTTGGTTGTTGGCTCAGATTCTAGTAGAAACCATGGCCCTGACCAGTGTAAGGATTTTGCATCTGTGGAGACATCATTGGCTGATTCCCCATGAAGGACATAGGATGTTGGGCATTCATTGTGTTTGACGGACTTTGGGAAGGATTACCCCATGCCATTCCTGATGGGAGAGGCATAGAAGTCTGTCTAGGGTTCCATTGACTGTGGAAAGAATTACCCCAGAACGACATTTCAGAGGAAGGAACGGATCCTTGTCCTAAGTTCCAAGGTCCTAGTATATGTGCCCCCAGTGCAGGAATAGTACCTTGTACCGGAGTAGACTATCCAAAATTAGGAGTGCCCCCAGATGGGAAAGCAGTGGATGTGAAAGTGTTGTTACCAAACGTCCCGTTCCAAAAAAACGGTGACGAACCTACTGGCAAAGTTTGCGCAGGTGTTCCTTGACTCTCGGTTCCAAATGAACTTGTGTGTGGAGGCTGCCCGACGAACTGCTGATGCAGACCACCAAGCGAAGGGGATGAAGGAGAGATATGACCTCCAGCGTAAGGAAAATCGTTGAAAGGGACAGGAATGCCCCCAAGTTGACCTTGCAGAGGAGCGTTAGAGCTCCCTGCCCCCAGACCCAAAGTCTATAAAGTGGAGTGACTGAGTGCAGGACTTGTGCTCGAACTAGGCATACCGTATGAGAACGGAGGGCCTGTCGCACTAGATGTGAGGGGAGGTGTGGCCACTGCAATAGATGGGATTGGTCCACTATGCGATGTAGTTGCGGCCGAGACCATGGTGACTCAGACTGACGACGGCAAGTTAGGAGATGCTTCTCCTGTGGTAGCAATGGTGATGGGAATAGAAGAATTCCCAGAGGAAGTAATAGCGTTTGTTGCCATAGCTATGTGAGGCACTGACAGGCGTTCGTAAAATAGGATTGGTACACTGACCGATGGCCAAGTATCAATGATTGTGGTTTCAACCAAGCCAATATTGGCGCTTGATTCCTCTGGGAGTTGTTCGGGCTCAATGGTTTGTAACCCAGTTGCTTCGAAATACCCTTGTTGGTCTAGCTTTCGCCTCAATGGTGGCGGGGGTGGCTCTAGTATAACCAGTGGCAGGCCCTGAAGCCTTCGTGACTGGAAGAGCTCGGGATCCTCCACTGTGTGAGAATATCCAAGACATGCTAAGGTATTCTACACTATCAAACAGTAACACACACTAAAAAAGAAGCCCCTATGAGATAAGACAAGCAAACACTAACTATTTTGAAGAACAGTTACAACAACCAACACTAGAGCAACTTACTGGTGCAAGTGCAACTCGAAAACGTAAGCACCCTCTGGGTATACTCTACAAAGCGTGGCCCAATGTATGTCCTAGGTACTGCAGTATACCCCCACAGTCACCTGTGTATGTCCCTAAAAATATTGGCAACTAGTTTTCTAGCACGCGAACAGTCACCAAGAGGGTACAGTCGATAGTCGGGTAGACCACAATGAGCAGGGTATCAAGCCCGAAACCTGTCAAGGGTGTCGAGAGAAAATGGTCCGGAAGACAACTGAGGACCTCGAATGGATTCAATACCCACGAAGCCCTGTGGCAAATGAAAATGATGGAATCCCTCAACAAATCCTCGATATGTGTTCTCCACTATGCTCGGTCCGACTTTGGAGGGGTTATCTCTGCTACCTTTCGTTACGCGACCTTGTGTTTAGCCCCTGTGTTAAAGGGGGCTCCCGGATAAATTCCATGAAACTGGACTTCTACACTCCCTATCAAAGACTCAAATGTTTGGTTTTGAGGGGCCTTGGAGAGTTTCCTCTTCAACCTATTCCAAGGCCCTAGTCCTGAGCTAGTATATGAACCCTACAAACAAAAAGTCTAATAGATTTTAAATTAGCATTTCTTTTATTGGATTTTTTACGTCACAGGGTATGAAGGTGAAACTGATGATGTGTAAAGACTCAAATAAAAAACAAATGAAAAACGTTGGAAACAAAAACTTTTACTAAATGCAAAAATCAACAACTTTTCACAAAGAAAGACTTCTTTTTCTTTTCAATTTTGCTAAGATTTCATGCAACAAACATAAAGGAACTTTCGCTCGACTACGAGCTACTTATGCTCTAAATGCACCGCAAAAAACTTATAAACAAAAAGACTTCTCCCTCGCTATTGATGCAGAAACACAATCTTCACACAAAGAAGAAAATGAAAAAGAGATTAAAATTTTTTTTTTATTTAAGTGCTAAATGAAACAACAAAGGGAAAATGCCAACAAGCACAAAACCAAGAAAACAAAATAAAATTCTGGCTTAAATCATAGATCGAAAAGAACTAGAGAAAAGATGCACGATGGCAATCAAGAAAGCACCAACTCTTATACTTGTCTAAAAACCATAAAACAAAATCCTTTTTTTTTATCTTTTCTCTCAACAATCAACTAAGAAAAAACAGGCTAAGGATAAGAGGCCCTAACCTACTGACTATGCCACCCTAGACTCAAACCCCTGAGAGGAACACTTCTCACCACAAGAGGGGATGACTGCCCCACCTTGATTGAAAAGAAACCAGTCAAGCTCGCTACTGTCACTGAAACAACATGTGTGCAAACGCGTGCTGAGCTATAACAGAGCGCGGGTACCCGTGGGCTGCACTTGCACAGGCCGCGTGTATGTATGAATTCTAAGACAAAACTAAACACAGGCAGCCCAGACCTGGAAGAGGCCTCAGGTACTGACAACCAGGGCCCCTTGAAGGCTTGGATGCTTCTTCTTTGACAGAAAAGAAAAATAATTGCAAAGAATAACAAGACGCAATAAAGCAAACTGAGACAAGACTTTGAACCAGCAAGACTCAGACAGGATCCAGAAAGCCCCCTGAGAATGTATAATTCTGATAGGGAAGAGGAGGACTGCCTCTCAAGATCTCTGACTCCTACACACTACTAAAACCTCTACAGCAAGCATTCACATGTGGGCTGTAAGAGATTAGGGCATGGGTCACACGCGTGCAGGCCTTCTGCAGGCCGCGTGTACCTCTGTGTGTCTCGATAATTACCGTCAAACACAGTCAAGGAAAAACTGGTATAAAGAACTAGGTTCCCTGCTAGCTCTGATCTAACAAAAAACAGAAAAACAAAGAAACATAAAATCTAATTCTTTAAACTACCCAAAAACCTCAACTAAATCTGGAAACCCTAAAGAGTAAGTTCCCCAATGGAGTCGCCAATTCTGTTGTTGTGAAATAATACCCTACGGACTAGCAAACTAGGGTCATATTTGCATGTAGATTTTGACCTCAAAGAAATGACCTTTTAACCTACCACCACAAAACTTAAACCCCTCTTTCCAGACACATGCATGGAAAGGAACTACTAACCTTTTTACTGATGTTTGGTGTAGATCCTCCGTTGTGCTTTGCCCACTTACTTGCACTGCTCCTTCCAAAGTTAACCTGCAATCAAGACAAAACACTACGCATGCATGCTATTTTTCTACTTGAGGGTTAGAAGTTAAGCATAAATTACACAAATCATAGATAACTCATGCATTGGGACAGGAAAAGTATTCTTTTATTATTTTCAAAATGAATCAACTTACAATCAAAGTCGAGACCGGCCACCGCTCCTTGATCCTGATCCTGGGCTCCTCCTCTTCTTTGTCCTCCAACTGCTTTACGTTAATTCTCCTTAGGCTTGAGGAAAGGCTAAAGGGTTGGGATAAATGGATTTGGCAAATGGGTAGAGTTTCTTTGCTATAATTTTTCCTCCTCCAAATGGTACCCCTACCCCTTATTTTATAGGCTAGAAGGAGCTAGGGTTTTGGACGAACTCTCGGCCATGCATGGTCGGGAGTACCAGTTAACTGACCCATAGCTTTTTGTCCTGTCAGCAAATTTCATGTTTTTGTGCTTTGTTAGGTAAACGGAGGCTGTAGTAGGCCTGCCAGCGTTCCAACGTGTGCAGTAGTAGGCCTGTCAGTGTTCCAACGCGTGCAGTAGTGGGTTAGGGCGCGTGTGACTTAACTCAAAAGGATTTTCAAAGAGGTTTCTCAGCAAATGCTTTGGCAGTGAAGGGATATGAGTTGGCCTAATGGCAGGTAAGCATGTGTGGTGTAATTTAGGGTTATAATAGTGGATAATAGTCATGCAGAATTGCGCAACTGAGGGATGAAAAGGCACGCATGTGTGCACACCTAGGGGGTAAAACAAATGCACCTTGGAGGCAAAGCTGTAAGGTGTGAAAAATGATCTTTTTTGGAGATTTTGATGATTTTATGTTTCAGATGGCTGATCAAGTACTGTATATGTGGATGCAGGTGATCATTTGGACGATGTTGATTCACTGGAGAGAGAGAGATTGGTCATAGTTGCAGCAGGCCATGACCAATGAGAAGCCAAAAGTATGTGACACTTTGGCAGCGTGTGGGCTACTAAAGTTCTTTGAGTGCCTCCTGATACGGGCCCAGAAGTACCTCCTACAATTCTTGATTCAGATGTGGAGTCCATATCTACATTGTTTTATGGTGCAGGGTGAGCAATTGGCCTTCACTGCAGTGGAGGATGTATATTTCTTGATGGGGCTCCCTTTTCGGGAAACTCTCTTATCGACAGAGCCTGTAGTACTTGGGGATGGCCGGTTAGTTGTCCTAGGCCATAGGTATAGTACAAGGGAGAACTTTATGTCAAGCTCCATGGTGAGTATTGGGGTGATAGATGCCCTGGTTCATCATTGTGTGGCAGCGGCGGTTGTGAGGTTATATGGGTCCCTCTCAACTCAGTGGATCAGTGGTGGTTAGCTGAGGATTATGGAGAGCGTGTTGGCAAGACAACATTTTGCCTGGGGTGTGATGTTGCATGCCAAGATGGTAGGGAAGCTAGACAAGTCTCAAGCTATAGACTCAGGGGATTTTTCTTTTGGGTCGATCTTGGTGGCATGGTTTCTGGAGAGGGTGCCTATGTTGCGCCCGAGAGTGTTGTTGGGTGCACCTGGTGTGCAATAGTCGCGACTGTGGTGGTGGTCAAATATTTTGGTTTTCCATGGGGGTGGGGATGGTGGCCACTATTTCACGACTGAGGTTGCACAGGTGTGGCTTCAGATGCCACAGATTATACTATGGTACCCACACTTTGAGTTGGACTTCTGGGATGATCCTGAGATGGTGTTACCTTCAGGAGAGGTGTTTGATCACAGAGGTATGGTGTGATATTGTTATTTTGTAGATAGTATAGCATGTATATTTTTATGTATGGGTGGATGCTGATGTGATCATCTTTTTGTTATATGTGCAGATGTCAGGCATCGCGGGTGTGAGGTGGAGTTGGTTAGAGTGTCGACTCGTGAGGGGCCAGTGAGACCTCCACAGGGAGAGACATGGACAGGAGAGAGCCAATGACGGGAGGATGTTGGGGTGGCCTATTGACAATGAGAGAGTGGCTAGGAGACATAATTTTGATGACCCTAGTGCAGGGCCATCACACTCTCCTTCGGCCGAGGCCAGGGGAGAGTTTGAGGATATTCGTCGTCTCTTGGAGGCAGTGTTACAGGGTGTGCCCAAGGGCATCCTAGAGCAGTGTGTGAGGGTTCCATTGGTGTGGAAAACTGTGGTCCAGAGAGTAGTAGTATCATATGTTGTGATTACTAGGTGGCTACATCTAGGTCCAGAGGGACCGATAATGGGTGGGGCACCACCTCTTGAGGGAGGGCCAAGTGATGGTGCTCTAGAGGCACCATGAGTGCCTCTATATGTATTTATATTTTTTGTGGTATTTATATAGGCCTGCGAGCCTACTTGGTGTAGTGGCACTAGTTTTGTATCTATAGGGGCGAGGTGGTTCACTGGCCTACAGATGTTGTATATGTATGATATATTTTTTGTAAAAATTTGGATGGTGCATTTGATCGATATATCTATCTATATATATATATATATCTCTATATATATATATGGATATACATTTTGGGATCTTAGTGATGTTTACATGTGTTTTTTGTTTTTGTTGATGATGTCTAATTATATGTTGTGGCAGATTATTGATGTCTGATGTATGCGTACTGGTAACTTGATGTGATAAATGCCAATCTAATACTAGGTTAGCCATCTTATCTGCCATTTGATTAAGTTGTCTTGGAATATGTGTAAATGTAATGGAATCAAAATGTTGAGATAAAATTCTAACTTGCAGGTATTTTCGGAAGAGGCAAGGATCGCGAACATGGTACACATTATTGAGCTAGAGAACAACCAGTTGGGAATCAAGTAAAACACTAAGGTGATGAATATGGTGATGGCTGGCCTCAGCAAGGAGACCAATGAAAATGGTGTATTCTACTTGATTTTTGGTGGCTGAGCCTAAATATATGCCGCTGGAGTGGAGCAGTTCATGTGAGGGTGAATAGAGGGCCCAAGCAGCTGAAGCGAGATTCTGTGTCCAACAGCTAGCTCCGTCAACGTAATCGATGTGGTAGGCCGATGGGGGTGGCATCTATCAATAACATGAGTGATAGATTAGATGTGAGGTATGGATGAAAGAAGATTAAAAACTCTACAAAAACATACAAAAAGAAAAAGCACCATGTAGAATGGCTACACTCAGGCATACATTTTCTTTTAGTACAACCTGTTGACGGGTTCTTTAAGAGGGTGGCCTTTGGGGGAGGCCAGAACGTACATGCCTTTAGTAAGGCAATGTTGGATGATATAATGTCCATGCCATAGTGGCTCAAATGTTCCATGGCTGAGGGTATCATGAGCGACATCATAAGCAAGAATGAGGTCACCTTCGTTGAATGAGTGAAGGTTGACATGGAGATCAAAAGTGGCCTTTGACTATTTTTTGGCTACCTCATTGTTCTGTAATGAAGATAGACGATCCTCATCCAGGGACTCTAAGTTCAACAAACACTGCTCCATTGGAGAAGCGTCAGGTAGTATCTCAATAGTGGTGCATAAGGTGGGAATTTTGCACTCGATGGGAAGAGTGGCCTCAACCTCGTGGACTAGATGAAAAGGTGTGAAACTAGTGGCAGTTTTGACTACCGTGCGATAAGCCCATAGCACAGAAAATAACATATGATGTCAATTTGTCTTATGTTTGTTAACCATTCACTGCATCATGGTTTTGAGGACTTTATTGACTGCTTTAACCTACCCATTTGACTGAGGGTAGTATGGGGAGGAAAACTCGTGGGATAATCCTAACATGGATGAAAGTTTAACGAAAATCTCATTCTTGAAATGTTTCCCGTGATCAGAGACTAGTTGTAGTGGTACTCCAAAGTGGGAAATGACGTGATTAAAGAAAACACACATTGTAGTGTCGGCGATGTTATTGAAAGTAGGCATGGATTCATCCCACTTGGTGAAGTAATTGACTACAACGATGATGTATTTGTGTCCATTGTTGGATGGAGGGTTGCAAGTCATGAAGTATATGCCCCATTTGCAGAAGGGGCCAATGGTGATGACTAGGTGTAGAAGAGTAGGTGGTGCTCGTGATTTTTTGGTGTAAAGATGACATTTTTCACATCATTTCACTGTGTGGATACAATCATGAAACAATGTAGGCCAAAAGTAAACGACGTGAATGATTTTCTGAGTGGTGGACATCCCTGAGAGCTGGCTCTTGCAAGCACCATTGTGGCAGTTGGTCAAGACTCAATCAGCCTCATCGATAGTCAAGCATCGATGGAGTATAGTGTCAACTCCTCATTGATATAAGACATCACCGATGAGTAGGTAGCATGGGGCTTGGTGAAGGATATGTCGAGGATCATCTCTGGAGAGATGTTTTCTGAATTTTTGTGTTTTGAGGTAGATGAGAAGATCGTCGTACCAAGGGTCATCTAAGGGGATGTAAAAGAGATGTTCATAGGGGAATTTGGTATTGACGGATGAACTGGTAGTGTCGGAGGGAAATGTCATGATGAGTTTGGTGAGGACGAGAGCTTTCTTGCTCTTGGGTGTTGAAAATTTGAGATCGTACTCCTGAAGGATGATGATCCATCAAGCAAATTTACTATTAATTTGCCAACGACTGAGCAATTATTGCATGGGGTTGGAATCTGCTATGACTTTGGTAGTTCAAAGAAGAATGTAATGGCCTAGATTCTAGATGGCGAGGACAACTACAAGGGCTATATTTTATTCATGATTGTATTTCAAGGGTGTCCCTGAAAGGTTTTTACTAATGTAGTAAATCACATACTCACGATCGTTAGCCCCTATTTGGATGAGCACTCCTGCTACTGAAATGGCGGAGGGTGATATGTATAGGAGATAGTCATGGTTATAGTTAGGTGGGCTAATCAATGGGGCATTGGAGAGGGCTTCTTTAAGATCATAAAAAGTGGTTTCATCATGTTCATCCCATTGGAATGGGATGTCGTGACGAAGTAAGCGAAGGAAGCCATGTGCACGAGTAGCATAATCTAGGAAAAAGCACTGTAAAAAGTTAGCTTTGACTTGTAGGCTCTATAGTTTGTGTAAATTATGAGGGGGTGGAATATTTGTGATGGCTTGGACTTTGAGGGGTTCCATGGTAATGCCATATTGGGACATGATGAACCCAAGGAGGTGCCCAACAGTGATGCAGAATACGCACTTGAGGAGGTTCAAGCAGATGTTGTATTGACGACACCTTTGGAAGATGATTCATAAATCATCGAGATGCTGAGTGCGTTTCTTGGATCGAGCTGTGAGGTCATCCAAGTATGCAAGAATGATATGATCCAGATCATGAAAGATGTATTTCATGGCCCGTTGGAAAGTGGCGCTGACATTCTTGAGGCAAAATGGCATGACACGATATGAAAAGGTGCCCCAAGGGGTAGTGAATGTGGTTTTGTATTGATCAGCTAGGTGAATCTGAATTTGGGTGTAACCAGAGAGGTCGTCCATGAAGGATAAAGCCTCGTGACCTGCACAATCATCGATAATTTGGTCGATGAAGGGAGTTGGAAAGTTTTCTTTTGGACATGCATGATTGAGGTCGCGAAAGTCCATATAGACACGGATAGTGCCTTGTTTTTTGTTAATAGGGATAGGATTGGAGACCCATGATGTATAGGTGATGGGTTAGATGAACCCTGCACTACATAATTTGTCAATCTCAGATTTGATGGCCACTACTTTCGATGGGTGTAGTGGTAGTTGTTTTTGGCGGACAGGTGTGATATCAGGCCAGATGTCTATACAATGTTCGACAATAGAGGGATCCAGGCTAGGAATCTTTGTGTATGACCAGGCAAACATTTCCCAGTATTCCTGGAAGAGGGATTTGTAGGTGGTGATTTGTTCAGGAGAGCATGCAGCACCAATGGTGATTTCCTCTATAATTCCATATTTGATGGAAATATCTATTTTGATGGTTGGGGAAATATTGGCCATATTTCCTTCTTCGAAAGAATCAGGGGAAGGGATAGGGTTATTGAACCAATCTATATGCCCTGATGGGAGAAAATATTTAGTTTTGACTGCATATATGAGGTGTTGGTTAGGAGGCGTGAAGGCTTCTTGTGAAACAAGGAGCGGTCTATGGTGGAGTGCATCCCATGGGCAATTGGGGGTAGTTAACTCCTCGAGGATATTTTCATCACAGTGAAAATGTCTTGAATATATGGAATTGAGAGGAGTGACATCGGTGACTATCACGGTGTCCTTGTCTCCTGGTGGTGAAGAATTAGGGGGATTGATGCAAGGGGATTGTGATGTTTCGCTCGACATAAACCAAATATTAAGATATTGTGGGTTAAAAATGATAGTCGGGCGTAAAATTTCTGTAGGAAAATGAACTGGAGAATTGGGGGGATTTGGGGGTAAATCCTCGTATAAATCATCCAAGAACCATAGAGGAGTAGGGAGTGCTTCAAGCTCATCAGAAGTAATATGAATAACCTATGGTGATGGAGTAGGGTTAGTCACCGATTTTGCAAGGGGGGGGTAGGATTTTGAGTCAGGGCCATTTGGTGTTGTCTGTATTCAATGATCATAGGGAATTGGTATGTGAAATGATATAACGATTCGCAGAGAGAGAAAGGGAACCTCATACATTCGTTGACTGAATTTGTGACATAATGGATGTCCATGACGTTGGTTGAGGATGATGAAAATGGACTAGGTTCTTGTGGAAATCTCTGGTGTACTATTGTTAGCATTTTTTGGAATTAGGGTAGCGTTGGACAATGGTATGTATAATGGCCATATTCTGAATAGATGGTGCATGCAAATTTTGTTCATAGTCCTTTGCTACTTGTGTTAGGGGAGGTAGCGACAGTACTTGATGAAGCGATGAGCGGTGATGGTGCTTGATTGAGTTGAATTAGATTGCGTAGATTTGGTAGAGATGGGAATTTGTTGGTTGGGTGTCCATCTTTCTTGCATAGTGCACAAGGAGGTTGGACACGTGGGGGTAGGGGAGTGATGAGCTCTTTCTTTTTTTGTCTGCCCCCAATTGTAGCAGTGGTTCTAGTGAGTGGGGGTGTTGGTGGTGCGGTAGGAGCAGGTACTAGAACCTTCATCGAAAGTCCTTCAGTTTGAGGAGGGAGGGATGGTTGAGGGACCATGGCTGGTGGGTGTAGATACCATACCGGTATTGCCAGCACCATATTGGGAAGGGTAAGCATTGCTGCTACTTGGAAATATTGTACGCCTGGTGGAGGGTAAAAGAAGGGGATTTGAGTAAGAGCTTGGGGAAGTGTCTCCCAACTAGGATGTGACCTAGAGGTAAGGTGGAATCAGGAATAGATGAAGGTGGAGAGTTTTCAAGTAATTCCTGAGGAAGAAGTTCTGCGAATAGTGGTACGTCAGATATAAGAGAGGCCTCATTGGGAGGGAGTGTATCTCGAATTTCAGTTTCATTGGATGAGACAACACATACTTGATTGGAAGGATGAATGAGTGGTGGTGTACTATGGTATGTCCCAAGCAACGATGGGTCTTTGAAAATTTCGGGGCCCATCTCGATGAGTGGGTATGTATCGGGATTAGTGTGGACAAAGGGGAGGATATTATTGATGTTGGCAGAAGGGTTAGGCTCATAATGTGAAACCTGATCGATGGTAATGATCTTCCCATTATGGGGGAACATCATGGTTCAAAATATAGAAGAAGAAACTACCTTCATAGCATACATGTAGCTACGACCAAACAAGATATTGTAATCAAGTGGGGCATCGATAACCTCAATATCAACGAGAATGGTTTTTCCCTAGAGTTCTATAGGGACATTTTGGAAGAGCCCTTCAGGAGAAGATGGTCATCCATCATAAGCTCTTAAGCTAATGGTAGATGGTATGAGTTATGGGGAACCAAGTTTCTTCCATACGAACTTGGACATGATGCATGTGGATGCACCTTCATCAATGATGCACCGATGAACTGTAATGTTTCAAATTTTCATAGGGATTTGAAAAGCGATAAGAGTGGGGAGGTGAGGTTCTCTATTGTCGAGATCAAATGTGATGAGTCGGGTATCAGCAGGGTTGACTGCCCCCAGGGTGGAAAGCAAAGACTTCCGCTGAGTGGGACAAGTTTGAGGGACTTATAAGACTGACATGGTAGTTGAAGATTATTCCAAGTCATCAACCAAACTATAATTATGAGCCTCCCTAGCCTGAGGGTTGTTGATATTTCTGTGTAATGGGATGCGAGGAATACAAAGGTGTGTGTTCATGTTAGGGTGAGGAATCATCAAAGGGGGTCCAATTGAGACTGGAGTTGCTTTTGAGGTGGTGGGAGAAGACTCAGGAGGTGTGTTGTATTGATGATTGTGTGTTTGTAGAAGGACTTCTTCCTCACTAGTGAGGAGGATAGTATGATTTGTAGGATTGCCTAGATTGAGATATTGTCCCAACTGTGGTGGGGTAGGTTGCATGTCTTGTTGGGTGTTCATCACCCCTTAGTTTGGAATGGGATTTTGTAGGACTGTTGGGGGTGGTTGCTACACATATTGTTGTGGGGCTGGTTGGGGGGCAGGCGATGCTGGAGGATGTGGTCCATTCATAGAGTCTTTCATCCATTTAAAGTTAGCGATTTGGGGGAAATGATGAGTATAATGACAAAACTCACCGCAAAGGGCACAAGGGAAGTTGGTTCAAAGGTTATTATTATTTTTCCCTTGGAATTTGTTATTATTGCCCCCATGAGGGTTCTGGTTCCCTAGATTCTGGTTTCCCCCAGTGAGTTGGTTTTGTTGACGATGATTCCCTCCTTGCCTTGGATTATTATTCTTCCATTTTTTGCCTTTCTTTTTGGCATTATTCGATTGATGGGTCAGGTTTTTCATATTTAGTTGTTCAAAATTTTGATATTGTTGAATGGGAGAGGGCTGAACAAAATTAACCCTAGTGTGTGGGTGTCCTTATGGTGGATCCATGGGATGTAGGGGACCAAGAAATGGAAAGTATGGATTATGTTGTGGAAATGATCCATAAGGTACATAGGAAGGTGTGGCACTTTCACTAGTGCTTAGGGTATAGGCTGAGGTAGAGGGAGTACCAGAACTTGGTTGGAGAGGTGGGCTTATTGTGGATGTTGGCAGGGGTCCACTTATGGGTGGAGGCAAGGCAATAGGGTATGGTTGTTGATAAGGGGGAGGAGGATAATAAGGGATTCCTCCATATGCCAACGGATATTGGGTTATGCCATACATGGGTGGTTGTTGAGGCTGTGGGTTGTGGTGGGTGGTGTTCCCAATCAATCTGTCTGTTCAGTGAGACATCCCAGGTTTGTCTTGGTTGAATGGCATGGGTCTTGGGGCATCTAGGAGTACCATGTATAGGTATCCTAACTGGGTGTAAATGAGTTTGAATTGTTGGTTCTTTCTAATGGCTTCTTCTTCAGATTGGGGGAAGGCAACGACCACATCTTTGGCAAGGACGGAAACAAGTGACTTGAGGAACCAATTGAGACATTGTTGGGGGGTAGTGTCAGCTTTGCAAAGACTACGTCGTCGACGCCACTCGTGAATGTGGTCAGGGATTTGTGTGGAGGAGGTTTGTTTTAAGTCTGAGAGTAGCTCAAGGCCATTGTCATGATGAATGGATAGTTTAAAGAAGGTCAAAAATGATTTGGCCAAGGATTCAAAGGTCACTTAGGACCCATATTTTGTTTCTACATACCACTTGGTTGATGGGCCCATGAGCATGGTTGAAATAACCTCAATCGGATAGAATCATCCACGATGTTGTTTGAAGAACACCATAGGTGAAAGGTCATGATATGGTTGGTGGGATCACATCCTGGTTTTCCTTCAAACTTGGGGATGTCTGAAGGGAGCTTGGTATGCATTGCAGGCCATGTGGGGTTATGCAATATAGGATCATTGGTGAGTTTAGTTAGATCTAGTATGTTGAGGGAAGCCAAATATGGCATATGAGGTGGTGGGAGAAGATTAATTCCGGCCATAGTGTGAGTGTTTTGGGTACCTGACCCTTGAAGGGGGCTAGGTAGGTTTGTAATTCCCCCTTGAGAAGAAGTTGGCCCCCCGCTTCTGTGTAAAGGAGAGTTAGTGGATGGTTGACCTTAGGAAGTGGACCCAAGTAAGGTGGAACCAATCAAAGTTGATCCCAAGACAGTGGCACTCACAGGGGTGTGAGAAGGTGAAGCCGATGAGTTGGAAAGACTAGGAACTCCCCTTACAGTAGGAGAGAGATTTAGCAAGCTTCTGGAATGACGGGGGTTCTGTGGATCCCCTATGATGTCCGACTAGCTAAGTGGATGTGCGAATGGTGGTGAGAGAAATAAATAAACAAGAGACTTTTCTACAATTTTTGAACTTTAAATATATTTCCCAATCAGATGTAATCAAAAGGGCATCATACATAAACCAATTTGATAAAGAAGCATATATGTGGATAGGTGGATTTTGTCCATGTGGGAGAACAAATAAAACAAATGCTCGTGTCCTAAAAAAGACGTAACGTCCTTCTTCTCAAATAGCACTGGACCTTCCAATAGCACTCAATAGTGGGGTTTGAAGCCACTGGAAGAGGAATTAGTGAAGGATGAAGTAATCAGTTATAATGAGGGGTAGAGGGTGCATATCTTGAAAGAATTAGTGATATTTCCCAATAGCCACAAAAAATTCGATCAAGGTGCAATTGCATCCCACAATTGCCACCTCGGTAGATGTCTTAGAATTTGGTCACTAGGTACCTCGATCAAAGTGTGACATTTGGATTTTCAGCCTCAGACATGGGTCACAGGATGGATCCCATCCAAGAGGTGGGTGCCTCAAGGGGGGATGCACAGAACAACTAGAGCTCCTCCTTCAACCCTTCATAGGTATCTCCCTGCCTTATGGCGTAGGAACACTTGACTTGGAGGATTTAAAAGTTCCCTATTTGTCAACTTCTATTGTTTTGACAATGTGAGAACTAGATAATGGGGAGTTATTTGGATGCCTATCCCCGAGATCCTACCTAGACTAAAACATTTCTTTTGGCACCTCCTGTGGAGGAAAACTTAGTGAGTTTTTTAGAAAGATTTTAGGTGTGGTTTTTTGAGAGATTGGGGTGTGTACCAACCTTGTTGAAATTATGTGGGAGTGGATAGTCTCATCAAGAAAAGGGTGGGGCATTTAGGAATCCCAATGGAGGAAACTTACTTCAACCTCCACGATTTCTAGATAAGACTATGTGAGTGATTGGTGAACTTTGTGTGTGAACAAGTGGAAGTGTGCCAATTTTTTAATAATTTAGGTGTCACCTTGCTGCATGTGGACTTTGCTTGGTCCTTACAATTTTTGATTACCTAAGTTACTATGTGTCATTGGTACATCCTTGCGAAATTTTAAAGTCCCTAGGAAACTAGCATGTGGACATGTGGGTCCTTACTATTCCTTTAACTCCCTATTGTGATTTATTCTAAGAAAGCTTTGAAACTATCCTAGATTGTGCACATGTGGGAATGTATGGGCCCATTACAAAACCTTTAAACTTCCCTAGTGATTTAATCTAGGAAAGTAAATTTCAACACTATCTTATCTTTGTAGCATGTGGGCATGTATGGACCCTTACAATCTTAAGATGTGTTTGAAAAATAAACTAAGAGGAGTCTCGAGGGGGCTATTGTCTTCTCCTAAAGATTTTGTCTTTTTAAGGGAGATGAAATTGTCCTTCAATCTTTTTCTGACTCTCAAGATCACTTTGGAGGGAGAGATAATAGCATACTCAATGATTGATATCCAATTTTTGGTCCCAATGCAAGTTTTATATGTGATGTAGAATGATTCCCACTTAAACTTTAATCAAAACAAGCCATCCATGTGGAAACCTGAAAAATAAAAGAGGAAAAAATTATGATTTTAACCCCTAAGTGCCTATGTTTTGACTAATCCCTTTATATGGAGAGGGAATGTAAGTGTGGTGCAGATTAAAATATGCATGGAATCAATTTTAAGAAGGCTATGGGCCCTCCATAGATCACAAAAATCTTACAATGTGTATTTTTCTGCATAGGTGCGCAGGTCTCAGAATAGACAAAGGTGCATTGAGTGCCAATGCACGAACTGAAAGAGACTTATGGGCGCAGGTGCATAGAAGGCACTGAGTAATACAGTGGTTTTAGCACACATGCGCATGATGCATGACTGTGGGTTGATAAACCCGTGCACACCTGTCACATGGCCGTGAAGAAAATTTCAAATGAAATTCCTTCAACTCAACTTTGAATTTGGCTTTCTGTAGGTCAACTTGGGTCGGTTATGGTACCTGTAGGTTAAATAAACATAAAGAAGAGATAAAATAACCCAAATGGGGTAGGGAATTGATACCTCATCCCTAGTGGAGTCACCAATCTGTTGAGCCTCTGTTTTCACCTAAATGAACAAAATAGAGGTGCTTACAAGCCTAGTTGGGTTAGCTAGGCAAGACAGTAGTGAATGCAAGAGTTAGAAACATCAAGCATGTAATATAAAAAAAAGAATAATCTAAGAACAATAACAAAAATTAAACTAGAGTGCATAAGGACATTAGAACAAGAAACAAACAAGACTCATGCCACCAATGGAAAGGATTGTATTAGTGGAAAGAAAAAAATGAAGAGAAAGTAAGACTTTTCGTCCCCTCTTCCTCCAAGGGAGGGCTCTTGAACCCCCAAAATTGAGCTCTTCTTACAACTAGCAAACTTGAAATAAATAGTGAAAGAATCCCAAGCTCATTCACTCAAGAGGTGATGTGAATAGCTCAAATGAAATGATGCTTGTATTCTCTTGACAAGGAAAGAGGATCCTCCAAGAGAATATAGGCAACATAAAAATACAAATGAATTCCTTGAAGATGTAGTGCACCCATGGCCTCTTTTTATAGCATAATTTTGAGGTATTATTAAACCAACTTTTAGTGTGAACAAGGGGCTATTTAGGGCACCTTTAGGTCTTTGACCAACTGAAGCAGGCATGCCAACCAAGGCACATCCGCTCTCATAAGATCTTTCTCCTTCTATCGGCCCGAAGAACTTGAAGTCCTTCTATTTCCCTATCGGGAAAATTTCCTCCCACAGGAAACTCTTGTCGAGATCCCCCTTTTCTTTATCGGGGTTTTGACACCCGCGATTCTCTAGCAACTTGGAACGTTGATCCACGATCTCCAATGCACCCCCTTTAGTTTCCTCAGCCCACTAGGCTTAAGCCTTTAATCCATGCGACCAGCTCCTATATGACCACAACAATAACCCCCGTCAGGATTTTGGGGTTTATGATGTCGAAATACCCGTGTCCCCAAGACTCGCGATTCCCCGAATCGCGATGCGCTTTTTTCACGATAGCCCTCCGGCTATAGGCTTCGCACCATATGACTATTGGTTTTTGACCACACCTTATCTCTTATCGGGGTTCAGGGTTTTGCGAGTCGAAACGCACCGAACCTCTTGTCACCGGGATCCCTGATATCCCGATGAACTCCAAACGCTGATGAATTTACTCGTGGGGACTTTCCCCGATGGTGCAGATCTCTGCCACACATCCACTAAATGGACGGTCCCGATTTCATTTGGGTTTTGGGACTCAAAACGTCTCGAGATCCTTGTCCTCAGGAACTCCGATATGCCGATTTTCGACTCTGCCCAGATTGCTGACACCTGTCCTCCACTAGTTCCACCTATGGCCCACACAACTCTCCTGTCGGGATTTTCTCTGATGGCACAGATCTCCGACTCCTCAAGATCTACTGACACCTGTCCTCAAAACGAACGGTCCAGATCTTGTCGCGAAATCGTGGATCGCGATTCCATGTGGCAAGGTTTCTATGTGCTCAAGAACTCCGATTCTATGATTTTTTACTCTCTCCAGGGTTCTGACACGTGTCCCAGATGATGGACAGTTCAGATCGACTCTCAGGGTTCACTACTTTGCAATGCTAGGAACCTTCACTTACCTGAACTTCGATGACCAAAATCCCAATCTGGTGATCGCGCAACATGTGTCCTCCAGCTGTCGGGATATCGCTTCTCGCAATCTCGTGTATTCGTGACTTTGAGTACCCAATACTTGGGCTCTCACCCTATGAACTCCCGAGTTCACGAGATCTCTCGATCTCTGCCACCTGTCCTTCTCAGATGGACGGCTCCCAATCCTCTCACTACTTCGCCGCTTCATGTCCTCACGCCTTCATGACCCTTGACACCAAATTCTCAGATCTTCCACTTACAAGCTCCCGAGATGCGATGTGCCACCTGTCCACTTGCCAACTCCTATGGACCCACACTATTCTTGGAGTAGTCGTGATATCTCTTATCATAATATCAGGACTTTCGCTACCAAACCTTAGGCACTTTTCTCACGAGGTCCCGATAGGCTATCTCATGAATAATCCAACGACTGATAGTTAATTGGCCCACGATCCAACGGTTCACGGCCCCTGGAGCTTGAACTCCCGGTGTGACCGTAACCTCCTCACTCCTTCGATAGATCCAATGGATGACAGGATCCTATCGATCGCCTCTACGAGATCCTGACTGTCCACTTCCTTCTTAGCTATCTGCTGGTCCTCCTGCATGTAACCTTGCAGTATCTATCCAACCACTTTATGCAGAGACCCTCGGTGCTTATCCTCAGTGGATTTGGAAGTCTTGTCCCTCCTGAGCTTTCCTCAATTTCTTTTAACCTCAAAGAGGTTCTTTGCATGCACTCCTTGCGACAGTTCTCAATCACTTCTAAGTGTTGAGTTCTCTTGACTCTGCGCACACCTGCAGCAGTAGTCCTTCAATACTTCGCTCAGTTTCATGACTGAGACTCTCCTTAGCCTGCGCACTCCTTGCATGGCTTTAGCAACCCACTCTCACTTCTGAGTGAATGAGAACAAGAGTTTAACTCCTTGAGCCTTCTGTCAACGCACTCCTTGCGGACAACTTCGACTGCACTCCTTGCAGGAATCCTTGCTCAAAAAGAGAAACAATTGTAACTCACTTCACTCCCTCTCATATTTCAATATCAACACATGAAATCATACACACAACATAACAAAAAATGCATAATAGGAAGTAATTCTCATAAGTAGAGCATTCAACACACATACACAGAGAATAACACAACAACCATGAATTTGAATCACTTCTTCTATTAATTCAAGATCTGTACATGGGTGTTCTTCTACAACTCTCCGCTTCTCTTCTATGCTCTAGATTCTTCTAACTCTTCTTGAATTCTGAATTATGTTACAATACCTAATGAGGGTGTCTATATCCCATTTCCCTCTTTCTTCTAGAACTATCTAATCCAAATATTCAATTCTACCTACTTACATTTACTACTTATAAATGCCTCCGTCTATCTCAAACGAGAGCGTATGGCTCGAGGTCTGATTACATTTTACCAAGAACCTTCAATAAATGATCTCATTTATGTTTGCACATCAACTTCAAAGGAAATTTCAAAACTTGCGTTCGACATCTTCCAGCTGTCTTCCGCTTCCACGTTGGCTTGCTTGTCGTGAGGGATGCTCCTGCATCATACTCCCTCGCTTGAAAATTTGCATGGGCTCCTGTCCATGAGCTCCTGCACGGTATGTCCATTCTTTAAAATTTCTGCTTCAATTTCCCAGCTGACATCTTCAACTGGGTGTCCCTTCCACTTGACCAAATATTCAAAATATTCTTTCCTTCTGGTTTTCTTACCCACTCGTTTTTTCAGTATCTGCTCCATCTTTGGCTTTTCTGCAACTGGCATTTTCTTCTTCCACTGGACCTCTGGTTGATCATCACCTTCTACTCCTACTTCATCAGCTTTATATGGATATAAATCCGAAACATTAAATATCGAAGATATTCCAATGCCCTCTGGTAACTTGATCTCATAAGAATTCTCTCCCATATTCTTCAAGACCTTGCATGGTCTGATTTTCTTCATCTTTAACTTGTTGTATGTTCCTCTTGGGAACCTTTCCTTCCTCAAATGTACCAGAACCAAATCACCAACTTCAAACTGAAGTTGTCTCCGATGTTGATATGCTCTGCGTTTGTACCCCTGACAGGACTTCAATAGTCGCTCCTTCACCTGGCTGTGAAGTTCCTTCATCGCTTCAGTGAATTCTCCTGCACTAGTATCAGTTTGTTCTAAATCCATTAATTCAGAAACTCCTCTTGGCTACCTCCCATAGGCAATCTGGAATGGACTTTTTCCTGTGCTCCGATTTACTGAGTCATTGTAAGAAAACTCTGCCTGTGGCAATATATTGTCCCAACTGTTATGGTGCTCCATCACCAAGCTTCTCAGCAAATCTCCTAGACTCCTGTTCATCGCTTCCGTTTGTCCATCCGTCTGAGGATGATAAGAAGAACTAAATGCCAAGTTAGTTCCCATCTTCTTCCACAATGTCCTCTAGAAATTCCCTATGAATTTTGTGTCTCTGTTCGAAACTATGCTTTTCGGCAATCCATGAAGTCAAACAATATCCTTGAAAAACAAATTTGCGATGTGAGTCACATCGCTGGTTTTCTGGCATGGAATGAAGTGTGCCATCTTAGAAAACCTGTCAACCACCACAAAGATTGAATCAAATCCTCTTTATGTCCTCGACAATCCCAACATGAAATCCATGCTAATTTCGTCCCATGACTTCTTAGGTATGGGCAATGGCTGATAAAGACCCGCATTCTGCTTTCTTCCCTTCAAGTGCTGGCAAATCTTGCATCTGTCCACAAACCTCTTGACCTCTGCTTGCATCCCTGGCCAAAAATATGATTCACTCAACTTCGCGAATGTATTTTCATGGCCGAAGTGTCCTGCTAAGCCTTCGCTGCGCTTCTCCTTTAACAGATTCTCCCTCATGGAGCAATTTGGAATACACAATTTGTTGCCTCTGAACAACAATCCTTCTTGGACCATATAGTCTATCCAAGGGCTTCTGTCTCTAAGAACTAAATTCTCAGATGCTTCATATGCTTCTGCAAAATCCAGATCATCTGCATACATGTCCCTCATATCATCAAAGCCTAACGTCCTTACTTTGAACTCCTGCAATAGCAAACATTTCCTGCTCAAAGCATCAGCCACTTTGTTAGCGGTACCAGAAATATGCTTTATTACAAAAGTGAAATTTTGCATGTATTCAACCCACTTAGCATGCCTCTGATTCAACTTTTCTTGTTAAGTCACAAACTATAATGCATGGTTATCACTATATAAAATAAATTCCTTTGGAATCAAATAGTGCCTCCATTTTTTCAATGCCTGGATGATGGCATAGAATTCTTTATCATACGTGGAGTACTTTTCTTTTGCCTCATTCATCTTCTCGCTGAAATATGCAATTGGTTTGTCCTCCTGACTCAATACTGCTCCTATAGAAAACCTGCTTGCATCACATTTCACCTGAAATGTCTTTTGAAAATCTGGCAACACCAGAATTGGTTTCTCTGTAATCTTTCGTTTCAACAAATTGAAACTCTTCTCAGCCTCTTCCGTCCAGTGAAAAGATTTATGTCTTTTCTTCACTGTATCCATCATTGTTGCACTAATCCTTCTGAAATTTCTGATGAACTTTCGATATAAACTAGCCAAACCATGAACTCTCCTCACCTCGAAAATATTTCTCGGTGATGGCCAATTCTTAGTTACCTCCACCTTTTCCGGATCCATCTTTAATTCATTTGCTGAAATAACAAACCCCAAATAAATGAGTTATGTCTTCATGAATGAGGACTTCTTCATGTTAATCAATAGCTTCTCCTGCTGTAGCTTCTTCATCACAATAGCCAAATGCTTCAGGTGTTCATCCTTTGTCTTGCTGAAAACCAATATGTCATCCAAATACACAATGACAAATTTCCCAATGAACTCCTTCAGGACTTCATTCATCAACCTCATAAAGGTACTTGGTGCATTCGTCAAGCCAAACGGCATGACAAGCCATTCATAAAAACCTTCATTGGTCTTGAATACTGTTTTCCACTCATCACCTTCTCTCATACGAATCTGATGATATCCACTCTTCAAATCTATCTTTGAAAACAAATTTGCCCCACTTAAGAAATCCATCAAATCATCCATTCTTGGCAATGGGAATCTATACCTGATAGTTATCTTGTTTATCACCCTTGAATCAGTGCACATCCTCCAGCCTCTATCTTTCTTCGGACTGAGTACTATTAGAACAGCACAGGGACTCAAGCTTTCCCTGACCAAACCTTTCTCCAAAAACTCCTGGACCTGTCTTTTAACCTCTTCATTCTCTTGCGGCATCAATCTGTATGCGGCTTTGTTTAGAAAACTAGCTCCTGGTATGAGTTCTATCTGATGACTCACACTCCTCATTAGTGGCAACAAATGAGGTAGTTCGTCCACTGCAATATCAACGAACTCTTCCAGCAGTTCATGAACTTCTTCTGGAAAATCATCCACTCTTGTGCTAGTCAGAACAATTTTTGGCTTTCTGACCACAAAGAATTGTGGATCCTCCTTCTTCTTAACTTCTGTAAGAAGTTCCTTCCCACTCATGAGAAGTACCCTATTTCTTACTTCCGATTTCACTTCTCTATCCTCAATCGGATACAATGTGTGGTTTCTCCCATTCTTCTCCAGGGTATATGTGTTCATTCTCCCATCATGAATCACATTTCTATCATAATGCCATGGGATTCCCAGCAATAAATGACAAACATCCATAGGAATGACATCACATAAAATTTTATCATTATATCTTCTTATCTTGATGTCAACTAAGCACTGTTTAGTGACATTTACCTGATGTCCCTTCTGTAGCCATGAAACCTTGTATGGACTCAGGTGATTAGTTGTCTCCAGCTCCAACTTTTCTACCATCTCAGTTGAAACGAGATTATGTGTACTTCCACTGTCCACAATGACCTTGCACACTCTATCCTTGGTCTTGCAAGCAGTCCTAAAAAGATTGTTCCTCTGCACTGAATTTTCCACCTCCTTTTCTGGTGTCAAAAGGACTTTTCGCATCACCAGCGACCTTCCGCTTTCAGCATACTCTGCCTCAGTATCTTGCCTCTGTGCCTCAGCGATGTGAGTCTCTCCAGTTTCTTTCTTTTTCTCTGGACACTCAAATGACTTGTGCCCATTCTTTCCACATGTGAAGCATGTAATTACTCCACCTCTTCCTCTTCCTTTACCTATGGTACGAGGAAACCTATCATTATCAGCATATCCTCCTCTTTGTTCAGTTTGTTGTCCTTGTTGCTCAACATATGGCCTTCTCTGTGAGGTTCCACCTCTTTCAACTTTTCCCTGATGTTTCTTCCATTCCTTCTTGGGCTTCTGGTATTTATCTTGGGCAACTGCTTTGCCTCTAGACTGACTTTTGCCTTGGCCTCTCTGACTTTGTTTACAGCTTAGCTTCTCCTCAGCTTTTAGAGCCAATTAGTAAGCATCCTCCACCATTTGGATGGTTGCCATACTTATTTCATCCTAAATTTCATACCTCAGGCCATTAATGTACCTGGCCACCTTTTCGTCATTTCTTTCGTGATGACCTGCTCTGATATTCAACCTGTAAAATTCCTCAGTATACTCTTTCACTGTCATCAGCTTCTGTCTCAGGTTCTGCATCCTCCTGAACAAAGAAATTTGATAATCCCTGGGAATGAATTTTTCCTTCATCTTTGCAATCATCTTGTCCCAGCTCTTAATCTTCTACTTGCCTTGGCAATGCCTGTCAGCTTGCAGTTCATCCCACCATAAGGCTGCATGTCCTTTCAATCTTGTAACAGCATGCCTGACCTTCTTATCCTCTTCGATATCTTCATAATCGAAGTAGGTGTCAAGAGCTCTAATCCAATCTATAAGCTCTTCCACATCCATATTTCCCTCATAAACTGGAACGTCCATTTTCACCTTTGTACTCAGTCTTTCAACAACCTTGAGTAAACATTCACTCGCCGCATCTTCCTCTGGGATTTCTTCTTCTCTACGTCCAACGTCACCTTCATCCTCAGATTCACTGATATCTCCTGCATCAGCATTTCACCTTGGCGATGTCTCAATGTCCTCCATTCTGGCACGAAGATTATGCACTTCTCTCTCCATGTCTGGATTCTGCACTTACCTACCTCTTTCTCTGGACATTTCCCTTTCTCTGGACAATTCCCTTTCCTCCTCTGGATCAGGTGATTGTCTTCCTCTTCTCCTTGGTGACATGGTGAATCCTCCCTTTTCTCTGCTACAGAAAGCAAAGAAGCTTTTCTAATCTCTGATACCACTTGACGCAAGCGCGCCAACCAGGGTACGTCCGCTCTCACAGGATATTTCTCCTTCTATTGGCCCGAAGAACTTGAAGTCCTTCTATTTCCCTATCGGGGAAATTTCCTCCCATAGGAAACTCTTGTCGAGATCCCCCTTTGCTTTATCGGGGTTTCCTCTATCAGGGTTTTGACACCCGCGATGCTCTAGCAACTTGGAACATCGATCCCCGATCTCCGATGCGCCCCATTTAGTTGCCTCAGCCCACTTGGCTTAAGCCTTTAATCCACGTGACCGGCTCCTATATGACCACAGCAATAACCCCTGTCAGGATTTTGGGGTTTACGATGTCAAAATACCCGTGTCCCCAAGACTCACGATTCCCCGAATCGCGATGCGCTTTTTTCACGATAGCCCTCCAGCTATAGGCTTCGCACCATATGACTGTTGGTTTGTGACCACGCCTTATCTCTTATCGGGGTTCAGGGTTTTGTGAGTCAAAATGCACCGAACCTCTTGTCACCAGGATCCCTGATATCCCAATGAACTCCAAACGCCGATGAATTTACTCCTTGTCGGGACTTTCCCCGATGGTGCAAATCTCTACCACGCGTCCACTAAATGGATGGTCCCGATTTCCTCCAGGGTTTGGGACTCGAAAGGTCTCGAGCTCCTTGTCCTTGGGAACTCCGATATGCCGATTTCTGACTCTGCCCAGATTGCTGACACCTGTCCTCCAATAGTTCCACCTGTGGCCCACACAACTCTCCTGTCGATATTTTCTCCGATGGCGTAGATCTCCGACTCCTCGAGATCTACTGACACCTGTCCTCAAAACGAATGGTCCAGATCTTGTCGCGAAATCGTGGTTCAAGATTCCATGTGACAAGGTTTCTATGTGCTCAAGAACTCTAATTCTTTGATTTCCAACTCTCTCCAGGGTTCTGACACATGTCCCAGATGATGGACGATTCAAATCAACTCTTGGGGTTCGCTACTTTGCAAATCTAGGAACCTTCACTTACCTGAACTCCGATGACCAAAATCTTGATCTGGTGATCACGCAACACGTGTCCTCCAGCTATTGGGATATCGCTTCTCACAATGTCATGTCTTCATGACTTTGAGTACCCAATACTTGGGCTCTCACCCTGGAAACTCCCGAGTTCACGAGATCTCTCGATCTCTGCCACCTGTCCTTCTCAGATGGACGGCTCCCAATCCTCTCGCTACTTCACTGCTTCGTGTCCTCGCACCTTCATTACCCTTGACACCAAATTCTCATCTCTTCCACTTACGATCTCCTGAGATGCGATGTGCCACCTGTCCACTTGCCAACTCCTATGGACCCACACTATTCTTGGAGTAGTCACGATATTGCTTATCATAATATCGTGACTTTCGCTACCAAACCTTGGGTACTTTTCTCACGAGGTCCCGATAGGCTATCTCATGAATAATCCAACGACTGATGGTTAACTGGCCCACGATCCAATGGTTCACGGCCCCTGGAGATTCAACTCCCAGTGCAACTGTAACCTCTTCACTCCTTCGATAGATCCAATGGCTGACGGGATCCTATCGATCTCCTCTACGAGATCCTAACCGTCCACTTCCTTCTTAGCTATCTGTTGGTCCTCCTACATGTAACCTTGCAGTAGCTATCCAACCACTTTATGCACAGACCCTCGGTGCTTATCCTCAATGGATTTGGAAGTTTTGTCCCTCCTGAGATTTCCTCAATTGCTTTCAACCTCAAAGAGGTTCTTTGCATGCACTCCTTGTGGTAGTTCTCAATCACTTCTAAGTGTTGAGTTCTCTTAACTCTACACACACCTGCAGCAGTAGTTCTTCAATACTTCACTCAGTTTCACGACTGAGACTCTCCTTAGCCTTTGCACTCCTTGCATGGATTTAGCAACCCACTCTCACTTCTGAGTGAATGAGAACAAGAGTTTAACTCCTTGAGCCTTCTGTCAATGCACTCCTTGCGGACAACTTCAACTGCACTCCTTGCAGGAATCCTTGCTCAGAAAGAGAAACAATTGTAACTCACTTCACTCCCTCTCAGATTTCAATCTCAACACATGAAATCATACACACAGCATAACAACAAATGCATAACAGGAAGTAATTCTCATAAGTAGAGCATTCAACACACATACACAGAGAATAACACAACAGCCATGAATCTGAATCACTTCTTCTATTAATTCAAGATCTGTACATGGGTGTTCTTCTAAAGCTCTCTGCTTCTCTTCTATGCTCTAGATTCTTCTAACTCTTCCTGAATTTTGAATTATGTTACAATACCTAATGAGGGTGTCTATATCCAATTTCCCTCTTTCTTCTAGAACTCTCTAATCTAAATATTCAATTCTACCTACTTAAATTTACTACTTATAAATGCCTCTGTCTATCTTAGATGAGAGCATATGGCTCGAGGTTTGATTACATTTTACCAAGAGCCTACAATAAATGATCTCATTTATGCTTGCGCATCAACTTCAAAGGAAAATTCAAAACTTGCTCTAGACATCTTCCAGTTGTCTTCCGTTTCCACATTGGCTTGCTTGTCGTGAGGGACGCTCCTGCATCACCAACCACCCAGCTAGATTCATCCAATATTTGGATGTCAAATTGACTTGGAAACTGAACTAGAAGTGGGTGGGAGGCCGACCAATATCATAAATGCATCGTTCTGAGGTGTGCACAGCTTTTTATGTCCATAGTCGTGCATCGGGTGCATGTGTGCTTTTTCGACATTTTCTACTGGCACACGTGCACGCACTTCTTGTATATCCTTAGCGCATGCTAATTTTATAATTGGTTTTATAGTTTTTGACCTTTTGGAAATGCATTTTTGGTCATTTTTGGTCCATGGGTGAACTAATAATTGTTTGAAGATGTTGGATTCCTGTAACCATTTGTGGATGAAATTTCAGTGATAACAAGAAGTAAAGTGGATTATTAGGTATTTGAGAGGTACTTATACTCATTAATTATGTTTTGGAGGTTCAAACACTGTTCCATAGAGATATGTTGATTCATATATGGCAAGTGATAAAGATAGCAGGATGAGCACCACAGGGTATGTTTTTACTGTAGGTGGAACAACAGTAAGTAGGATTTCAAAAATACAAAAGGTTGTTTCACTTTCAACAATGGAAGAAGAGTATGTTGCTACTACAAAGGCTAGTAAGGACATGATTTGGTTACAAAAGATTATGGAGGAATTGGGAAAGAAGCAAGAGAATAACGGGTTGTACCATGACAATGAGAGTCTCAGTCATATTGCAAAGAACTCAGCCTTCCATTCAAAGACTAAGTATATACTACTCAGGTACCATTTCATATGATTTGTCTTGGAAGATGGACATTTGAAGTTGGAAAAGATACATACTAGCCAAAATCCTGTAGACATGTTAGCAAAGGGAGTAACCAGAGAGAAACTGAGTTCCTGTTCAGTTTTAATTGGTCTTCAAGCATGAAGGGGAAGATGAGAAATTTTTCAGGTCCAAGATGGATTATAGTCCAATAATTAAAACAACAATGGAGTTGTTGTGATTAGTCTCCAAGTGGGAGATTGTTGGTTGTGGAGCCTGATTATCTTTTTGATTTAGAGGTGTTTTTGAGTTGTTCTTGGAACCCATTCCATAACAGGGGGTGTGAGTGGGATTTCCCACCCACAACTATCTCCATGGGGGTCCACGGGGGGGGGTGGAGAAAAATTTTGTAGGCCCCCCTGGCATGGAATTCAAGGGCACTGCCCCGAAGTGAAATATTGGGAAAAATTGTCTTGTAAAATATTGTAATTTCATAGTCAATTTGGACCGTTCATTATAAGATCACAGACCTGACGATAAAAGTTATTTTAGGATTTTTTTCCCTAGAAGGAAACCCTCTCTTATGAGGGAATTGTATTGATGTTTTGTATTATTGAGAATATTGTATTCTGAGAGAGGATACTATAAGAGAAAGAAGAGAAAGTTACAACGGGCGTGTTGTAGGTGGTATTCCTTCATTTTGTTGGATAATAAAAGGTAAGGACCTCACAATTTCTTTGGTGGATGTAGTCCACACTAGGAGAACCACATATATCTCTGTCTCTATTGTATTGTGTATCTTTTGTGTTTTATTTCCACATTTTTCTTATTTTATTGCTCTGCGATCCTGTTTTTCTATCAATTTAATCATTTTTAACCACAATATATAAGTGTTGATTATATTTATGATCAATTTACGAATATCACTCAACAAGTGAAGAATAAACAACCATTAACAATTAGCAATGACAAACATACAAAGTACACCAATATTTTTACGTGGAAACTTAATGCAAGAGAAAACCACAAAATTTTGTTTCTTATATTTCTTTAAGAATTACATTTATTGGAAGCACCAACCTCATTTGTCTTCCAACTACAAATGGAAGGAGGCTCCAACCCTCTATACTTTCAGGCTACAACCTGAGGGAAGATCCAACTACACAATTCTCTAGATGCAAACAAAAGGAGGATACAACCCCCTATGCTCTCAGGATACAACCGGAAGGTGGCTACAATGACCTATCCTTTCTCTATCCTACCACCCTGAAAAATAAGTGTCAAATAAGTGACGAAACCACTCCCACACTGTCACTATGAGATATATTGATGTAAACATATACCAATATGTTCCAACAAGATGTAACCAAACTATAAAAATAGCTTGTGATCAACCTGTACCTGTAATCATCCTGTAACAACAAAAAAAAATAGGTATGTGACCTATCTGTGCTACAGATCATGTATGTACATGTCCTGTCTATACTGCATCCTGCGTATGTATGCAACCTGTCTACACTTCAACATGTGTACACCTTTAGAAATTTAGGGTTTTCAACTTTCTAAAATGCACACCCTTTGTTGCCTCTGTCACATATGTTAGCACTCCGTAATTCCCAGAGGTTGTCAAGGACAAAAGAAATTGACAAAGGTAACTTACCAAAACCACTTTCGAAACTAGGATCCAGCCCTACCAATTTTAGAGAGGGATCTCTTTATAGGATTTAGATCTGTTTGAGTTTTAGATATTAGGCTAGTTGTAATAATCTGAGTTTGTTTTTTTTTTTATAAATATTGGCTAAATTATTGAATTAAACATCCATTGGGCTATGGGGTCTGTATTAGAGATTAAAATCAGATACAATTTTTATAAGATTTCTTCACATGGAGAGATAGTGAGACTGTTGGATCTATTAGAATTAAATGTGGTGCAAAGATAGAACAGGTAAGAGATTCAACCAAGCAAAGAAGCAATTAATAATTTCTTTACTTAATATCAGATGAATAACATGCAGATCGTTAAAGACCATAAACAAAGTGCAAGAGACAAATTATGTTCATTAACTTCCTTTAAATGATTAGAAACAAAAAAAAAATTATTACAGAGTAAGATAAACATTAACAAAGCAAGATAAACATCACCAGCATCCAAACGCAAGAATCTTGTGAATAACCTTTTTATTACTGGTCGATATTCTCAAAAAGATTACAAAGATAACTTCTTGGGTGTAAAAATCAACCCGCAATACTTCAAAGTGAGAAGTATTTATACAATAATTACATCTGATCCTGTCATTAATGACTAAGATATGGTGGAGGAAAAATCTAACTAACTAGATTACATATTACAAAATAATAGGACTGTTGATGATTTGTTCGAATCCTTAGTGCTGATATTACAATTTGTGTCTGTTGTCGGGACATAAACAAATTTTGGAGGGCGAGGATGTAAGGCCTTCAGTGAGGAGAGTGCATGGAACCTCCACCGAACTAGCATAGATGGAGACAAGACGTGAAAGTTGGGTCTATTGAGGAAACTTGGAAAGATGGATGTTAGGCACATCTAGTGCCACCCAACCATACTTGTGTCTCTTTCTCATGTGTATGTGTGTTGCATGTTCTTGGTTCACATATTTGGAGAAGTGTAGAATTGGTAAATGTGTATGTTAAAGAATACAAGTGTAATGTAATGAAGTGTAGAGTTGGGTGGGAGCCTTGGTGGCAAGGAGTTAAGTGTTGAGGCTTGAATATCCAAGTAGCTCAGTGAGGAGAGTGCATGTCACCTCCACCCAACTACCATAGATGGAGACAAGACGCGAAAGTTGGGGTTGTTGAGGAAAATAAGAAAGATGGGTGTTAGGCACATCTAGTGCCACCCAACCATACTTGTGTCTCTTTCTCACATGTATGTGTGTTTCATGTTCTTGGTTCACATATTTGGCGAAGTGTAGAATTGTTAATTGTGTATGTTAAAGAATACAAGTGTAATGTAATGAAGTGCAGAGTTGGGTGGGTGCCTTGGTGGCAAGGAGTTAAGTGTTGAGGCTTGACTCTATAAGTAGCTCAAGGCATAGTTATGGGTAAACCCTGAGTGAAAGTGTCATAATCCACGTGAATTACTCTTGGTATGGTCTAACCACCAAGTTGCAAACATCATGGTGATGCACGACCCTCAAGTGTCGAGTGTCTTGGGTATGCCCAAGTCATGTTCGATCCTTGGATAGACTGGGGAATGACAACAACCTTATCAAACTCATCGAGATGGTTGGAAATAATACTTATCTATCAATATTGCAAATATTTCACTAGAGACATTTTTTACACCGTAATTATATAAAGTTGTAGGTGTAGCATCGATAAGGATGATTTCCAAAAAATGCTTCTACAATCCAATCATGCTAATATCATATCATGGGTTAGGCTGATATCAGCGTTACCACGTAAACGTCAGTACAAATTGAAAAAATTATATCATGGATTACGAAGTCAACGTCCCTTCTATGGGTTAGCACGAAATTTGGGAATTAAGGTCGCCATATGGAATGAAAGCCTGTAATAATTTCTTTGCATGAATTCAATATGATGAGAGGATTATTTTTCTATTGTTTTTTTAGTTGGTAATCTTTCTTATGTTTATTTCAATTCATTTTCTTAGCTTTATAAATATTTGAGAAATGTGGTTTGAAAGTAATTATTTGATAAATATTTGGCATTCCCATTATTTAAATTATGTTTTCTTTCTTATCTCCATTATATTTTTGATTATGTCTGCTTAAATTCATGGCTGCTATTTATTATCACATGACATTACATTTATCTTTTCTTTGGTAATAACAATATTTTTTATATCTGAATTTTATGTTGCAAAGTGTGCTGGTACGTACCTCATTGGTCATGCTTTTAGATATTGATTACTTAGATTTCTTGAATTATATTTAGATAGTTACGTTATGCATATCATTTGATAACAAATATTCTTCATGTTATTAATATTAATGGATTGTCATCTTCCATTAATATTAAAAATTTTGTTTGTTTTACTTTAAATGTTACAAAATAATATTTGAAGTATATTCTTTATTTATTTCATCATATATAACTTAAGAAAATTGGGATTAGGGTGCCCTTTATGATTAGACGATTTTTTTAATTTCCTATTCAAATGATTAGTCATGTTTACATGATATTTCCCTTTTAAAACTTTATTTTATTTCCTTTTGTGTATGTGTTTTATTTAATATCATTTGATTGAGGGTTATCCACATCGGCTTCTATATTTTTTCAATCAAGCCCAAAGTGAGAAGAGGTTTCTAGAGGCCTCTTTGGATGCCTTGACATTGTTCCCTAGCCGGGGGAAATTTTGAGGAACGACACTAGGAATGGTGCCTTAGTGCAATAGAAGATAAGGATGGAGATGGGTATCACAATGGAGGGTGAATGGGATGAACACATGGAGATTTTGGGACTTAGATGGATTTATGAACTAGAAATATGGACTTGGCCTTGTATCATAGTGAAGGTGCTATGTAGGTTTTTGTAGCTACGAAGGGTGATTGAGGCGAGTTCATGCAAAGATCTTGGGGAGACTTGCTTGGATGAATCCAATGGTGGAAATAGGTATATTTTGATGCAATCATGGAGGTTTCTTGAGGAATCTTCCTAAATATTTGATGAGGTGCATTGGAGGGCTCGTTGTGGTGAAGAAGGTAGTGAGGCTAAGAACTTGCCAAGTTTGAGAGGATGAATGAGGTACCTTGGTGTGTTGCTGCCTTAGACATATTTTTTGGATAATTATGAGGTACTTTGTTATGAATCAGATATCTAGAGGGGCCATTAGTTGAGGTTGGCATGATTATTGGCTCATACGTTCCAAGGTATGGAAATTCTCTCGGAGGACTCATTCTAATTGGAGAACTTTGGATAATTCATTAGGATGTTTGAAGAGGGTGGGCACATTGGCCACAATCATCATGGATGTTGATTTTTGGGGAGGTGACTCAGCGGAAAGGGGCGAGTTCAGGACTTGCCTTAGTTTTGAGGATTATGAAGATAGGAAAATTGCAACATGAAGAGATTACTTGGACATGCGAGTTTCTCTTGCTTTGGGTAGCATGGTTGAGGGTGAAGCCTAAACATTTCAAAGGATGGAGAGGTAGATGCTGCAACATGAACATGTGGTGAAGTAATTGGGAAAAGCAAGTTTGGATGTGTAGCTCTTGGAGTACTAGATGGGGTGTTTCATATCTGAAGATGTGTATGAAGGGGATGGGGAGAATTCGGTCAAGGAATCTAAACTTGTGGACTTGATCATAGTTTGATTGGAAAGGGAATATTGGTTGGACATGTGGATGCACAATGATTTTCCTTTAACTCTTTGCATACTTGTATGTGGCATACATAGTGTGAGTTGCAATAGACTAGGTAATTGTTCCATGGAGTGGGTAGTGGAGTCAAGTTGCTACAAATGATCTTTGGGATGGAGTGACTTCATAATGTAGAAACGTTAGGGGTGATCTTTCCTTGGTCCAAGATTGTCGAGTGGACGAACCAAATTGTGAAATAAAGTGACTGGTTTATGCATGAGGGTGTGTAGACTCAAGGATTTTGACGGTTGGACTAGCCCTTCAAATAGTTCATGACTTGAGAGAGAACAACAACATGACAAAGGGTTCAAAAGTAGATAAGTGGTAATAGGTTTGGAGACACAACAATTGGACATTATGGGTTATCTCCTTGATGAAGATTAGATGGTGGCAGTAGCAGTGAGGCAAGGGTGGAAACATGCATTAGTATTTGGAATTGGATGGAGTGATCATAGAGATGCAGAAATAAAAGGCCAATTTCGAGCATGGAGATGCACATTTCAAGAATTGGATAGGACAGTTGGACTAGCTACTGAACCAGTGTAGGGATTTAGGTTAGAATTGTGCAAATACATGACGTAGCTGGTTGAAGTATTGGCACAACAATAAATTTTAAAAAGAGTTTAACACTTAGACATTTTTCATGGTTTGATTTAGATTGCAACAATGATTGAGGCATCGACAACTAAACAAAGTGTTTGTCACAATAGGACAATGGAATCCTAGCAATTGCATAGAGAGTTGGGGAGAAGACATCCTTCCAATGCAACAAACTAATTTCTTGTAAATAACTTTGGTCAAAGAGTGGTGAGGTGGTTGCACAAAGTTGTAGATGATTGTAGTGTGAGTTAGAAATTTGGGGTTTCCACTTTTGGGAAACTTGGGGTTTCCACTTTTCAAAGAAACTTGGAGTCTCCACTTTATAGAAATTTGGGGTTTCTGGTTGGCATGAAATTTGGGGTTTCCAAAAGGCTTAGTTGTGAATGGGGCATGAGTTCGGGGAGAGACTTGGAGACAATAATTTTTGTGTGTATTTATGGGATGGTAACGAATTTTGGTGGGGGAGGATGTAAGGCCTTCAGTGAGGAGGATGTGTGGCACCTTCGCTCGATGAGAATAGAGGATGACAAGATGCTAAATTTGGGGTTGTTGTGGTGACTTTGACAGAAAGGTGCACCTATGGTTTGGAAGGTCATGTGACAAGTTGGCTAAGTTGGATGCACTTGGGAACACGTGGATAATTTACTTGAGGAGGCACGCCAAGCCATATATGGTCGGGCACTCTGCACTTGGGCATCGTGATGGGCAAGCATGGTGTCTTGAGGCACACATCACCATGGATTGTGACCAATGGACGTGCTCATATTGTGGAAGTTTTGGGCATGCCATCCTTAGGTTTTTTCATGCAAAGGAATCAAGGCACAAACATGTGGAGCCAACTCACGTGACATACTATTTGGGGTGTGACCCAACAAACTAATGCAATGGATGAGAACATTGCAGCATGAGTGCGATACATGGTGGGGTGAGTTGGTTTCTTAGCTCAACCTCACCCAAAATACATGACAACTTAGGCACAAAAGGGCGCAATGGTTCGGGAACAAAAGGGAACAATGGTTCAGTGAGGGATATGCATATATATGGAGATATGTGACAAGATAAAGATGAAAAATTGGTGAATAATTCAGTGGAGAAAGATACCAAGTATTCTAATGAAGATTCGAGCAAAGAGGGGGTGAGATGCCCCAAGAAGTTGATCCATGTGGGAGGAAGTGCGTTTCCTTTAGGAGGTTCTTTGGACAATGTTAGGGTGAACTTTCTTTGGACTAAGTCTAGCAGGAAGGATGGCTTTGGAGTTGGGCAGTTTTTCTGATGGGGATAATTCTTGTGATGATGATGTGAGATAGACTCGATTGTAATAGTATGAGGAGGACATGAGGAAGCAATGAAGTCAGGAAATTTGGTGAAACTTGCATCTTGTGTATGATCCAAGTGCTCCCTTATTGTATCAAATGCATTTTATTGTACATTGTTGTAACATCCTATATAACATGAGCTTGTACGGGTGTCTGGAACATCTAGTGCCACACAACCATACTTGTTTCTCTTTCTCATGTGTATGTGTGTTGCATGTTCTTAGTTCGCATATTTGGCTAAGTATAGATTTGTTAATTGTATATGTTAAAGAATGCAAGTGTAATTTAGTGAAGTGCATAGTTGGGTGGGCACCTTGGTTGCAAGGATTTAAGTGTTGAGGTGTTTCTCTTTATCATGTGTATGTGTGTTGCATGTTCTTAGTTCTCATATTTGGCTAAGTATAGATTTGTTAATTGTATATGTTAAAGAATGAAAGTGTAATGTAATGAAGTGCATAGTTGGGTGGGCACCTTGATGGTAAGGATTTAAGTGTTGAGGCTTAAATCGCCAAGTAGCTCAAGGCATAGTGTTGCTCTGGGCAACAAAACTTGATTATTACTATTTCCAAAGATAAAATACCTTTTTTATTAATGCAGATTCGTTATTTCTATTTGATGTAATGAGGAGAGAAGAGTACCGACAATGCAGTATACCCAATAACATATTCACAACCAAGAACGTAAAATATGCATTCCTTATTCATTGGATAAATATGAAGATTCATACAACCTTTGATTCCCATAATAGAAACGTCAGCATAGACCTGAAAAGATTCCAGACTGCACATTTTTTTATTACCTAACAGGAAGAAATAAACTGATAGTAACTCGACTTTCTCCTTAAATTTCTTAGAACATATGTTTAGATCATCATGATTTAAAATATTGGATCGAACTAAATGACGAGAGGTATCCTAGTATTTAATGCACTGTGCCATGCACATTTCTAACAAAATGAGAAGCAAAGAATATAGAAATGGAAAACAAGAAGATGAGCAGAGCGCAAAGCATTGAGTATATTCATTAAGGGAAAAGGAGCTGAGCTAAATAGGCTCGAGCAAATCAAGAAGATCAAGAAATGAAACAAGAAATCCTAACTAACTCATACAGCTGGTCTTGAAAGCTGGCAGTGTACAGTCACATATTGTTGAGGTTACTGATATAATTAACACTCCCTCTTAAAATCAATAGTTACAAACATCATCACTGATAATGCCTAAGTGTTGTAATTGGAAAATAAAAAAAGGATTTTCCAAACAAAATAAGAATTCAAAAATGATAATGCATGTTGGTCTACCTCAGCCTACAATACGTAACAAAAAAACTAGAATTCATCTTTTCACTTGAGTTGGGTTTCTTCTTTTTCTTATTCCAAACTCTGTATTGTTCTAATCTGGTCATTTTTTTCATTTTAGCATTGATATTGAAGGCTTTGTGCTTTTCCTTTTGTCTTTGTCACTGTAACTTCATATTCAGAATTTGATCAAGCTACTTATGCCTATTTCTTTCATCTTCTTATGAAAAAAAAAATTCTTTGACAGTGGGTTGATGCCACCATTGCAAACTATCATCAATTCCCTTCATAGCTTGGGATACACAGTCAACAGACTGTTTCCACATTAACTCATAATAAAATCTTATTTCTTCAAAACTCCATTGCATGAAAATGGTTTCAAACTGGTCTTCATTGAGATCCTCATCCATGTCTTCATCTTCTTATTTTGGATGCTCACATGCATACTCAAACAACTTGTCAATCTGATATAAAAAATTATAACAGGAACCATATTGGTTCTCTTCTTTTTGTTCTTTGTGAGAGAAGTTACCATCATCATCAGCGTAGATTGATTGTTCAATCCATTTCAAATCTACATTGACATTATCTTCTTCTTAAGCTTCTTTATTGGTAGTCATAAGTGTACTAGTTTGAATGATTTTGTCATCAAACCTTTTTTCAAGCACTGATTCTGTAGTCACCAAATCATCCACTTGGTTCTGAATGCCAAGTAGGCTTTCTCCCCCAAACATCAATTCATCAATTTTCTTCTTCTCTTCCATTATTGGAAGGCACTCATCATAAGACAAATTATCATTATCAAATTCAATTTCAAGATTTCTTACCTCTGTTTCAAAGAGGCCAATTTCTTCACAATGTTCACCAATCATCATTCATGTTTATCCTTTGTTGTCATCAACAAACACTACTCGAATAATTTCATCGATGCAGGTTGTTGTACTGATAACTTCACCATCAGTTTCTACAATTTTCTCATGCTTTGCTTCACACACAGATGTACCTTCTTTCTTTTCTTCTAGTAGCTCTACTTCAAGCACATATGCTCCTTCATTTTGTTCCTCTAGTATATCTACTTTAGACATAGATGCTTCTTTGAGAGTGGAAACATTTAACAAATTGTTGCTCCCTCTTTCATTGTACTTTGTTTCTAGAATACTCCAAACTTATTTCAAAGATGTTGTTGTTGCAACCTTGTGCAACATACTGTCATCCAAGGCTTGTTGTATGATCTTTAATGCTAATGCATCCCTTTCCTGATCATGTAGATTATGATAACAGTCTACAAGACACAAATAGGTATTCATTCTAACAGACCAAAATTCAAAATTCTTACCATTATACTGTGGCAGTAATGGTAGATTCATTCTCATGTTTCTCCAAATATCATCAATTTTCCTCTGATCTGCTTCTTGTGTGAGCTCCTCAGGTACAAATGGAAGCTCTTCATTTATATTTTCGAAATATTCTTCCATTTATTTATTTTTCTCTTTACAGATCTATCTGAGATCTCTTCTCGACTTTTTGAGTCATCTTTGCTGACCCATGACAACATTTCTTGGTTGTTCATTCACCAATTCGATCACACTTGTGGATTGACTATTCTATCTCATCACACTGTTTCCTGTGTGTAAGAACAGGTCCATGAAATCCTCTGCTTCCAAGAAATCCTCTATTGTGACTTTGTTCTGAAAAACACGGGGTAGACTCCTTCTTTAGCTTTGATCTGGCTAGATCTGACTATCCGAGTGTGAGATCTACAGATTCAGAGCTCTGATCTCTGTTCTTTAGCAACTATAGCCCCTCTAATGGTGGAATCAGCTATCTGAGTTTACTCGAGAGCCAAAGCAAATTACATTTCAGCTTCTCATGTGACCGGGAGCTAAGAACCATGGGCTTCGGGTTTTTGGGCTTCTGGTGTTAATATGTGTGAAGGTATCAATTTCTTCGAAATGCTGAATTGTCGAATAAAGGATGTGCTGCAAAGATCAATGATGCTTTTTGATTTGAGATCAATGGTCCAAAGTTATTTTGGGACTTCGTGCCTTCGATCCTTCAGGGCTCTGGGAGATATTCCTTTCTTACCTTGTAATATTCCGAACTCACAAACTTTCGAACAGGGGTAAGAGATAGACGGTCTCAATTACCTGTCTATATCTACAAATCAGAGTTATTTCAAGAGTTAGGGATTTGGGGATATTTCACCTCTCTTAATTACAAAACTCACGAAGTGTCGAGGCAATGAACTATCCATAGTTGTGTAGATCCAACGATCCTTAGGCCTTTGCAATGAATGACCAAGATATTCTTCAGAACTCCGACATTCAGGATTTTCTGACTACTAAGATGCACTGACCTCCGAAGTACGAATCTCTGAACTGTTAGATATGGCACCACGTGTCCTCGTTGATGGATGGTCCAGATGAACTTTGGGCTTTGGGCCTTAATAAGTTATGGCTTCTTGTATCTGTCTTTCTTTTGAATTTCTCTAGCTCCGAAGTGTGGGTTCACGCGATGCCTATCCCTTCTGGATTCAACGGACCAGATCTGCTTCATGTCTTGTGCCTTCAGGTCTTTGATCACCTCCTTTTTCTATTTCTCCTGAATAGTGAACTAGCGAAGAACTGATCATCTGACACGTGTCTCCTTATTGGATCAATAGACAGGATTTGTTTCACTCTTCAGAACTTCATAAGACTTTGTCACCTTTGCAACCTTTGCACGAAATCGTTGAATACACGAAGTTTTGAAGAACTTCGATGGTTAAATCCTACACACATTTTCTCGATTTGACAGTTGTTGTTGCTCTCACCTTGATTTGATGAATGAAACATGTTCATCTTTTACTCACACTCATCATCCTTTCTAATCTTGATTAATGGCTCATATTTGTTCATGGGGCCAATCTTACGGCTGTTGAGCTTGTCTTTTGTTGTATCTGCAAAGATTTTATCCTGAAGAAATAATTTCATGAATTCTTTAGAATGAGAAAGAATTTCACGAATTCTTTAAATACTCACGAGTCTTTAAGCACTGTGTCCTTCTGCAACTCTGCTTGCTTGTGCTTTGTTGTCTCTAATGATATTTTGAGCGTATTACGGACTGTGTACTATTCTATAATTTCTGTGAAGAATCTTGCGTCACGTACCCTCATAGATAGTGTAAGATCTGCACTTCTTAGGATTAGGCTACTCTCCAGACTATGTGAAAAGGCTTACGTCTGAAGCTATGATACCATGAAAAAATGAGAAGCAAAGAATATAGAAATGGAAAACAAGAAGATTAGTAGAGCGCAAAGCGTCAAGTATATTCATTAAGGGAAAAAGAGTTGAGCTAAATAGGCTCGAGCAAATCAAGAGGATCAAGAAATGAAACAATAAATCCTAACTAACTCGTACAACTGGACATGACAGCTGGCAGTGTATAGTCACATATTGTTGAGGTTACTGATATAATTAACAATTTCCACGTAATCAATTTGCCTATACATTTTCATCACATATGCTCTCAATTTCTTTTGCTTTTAATTTCTACCCACGTAGTTCTAGGTGTGAATGTGAAGAGTTAATTTTCTAATATCACCATACCAAAAACCCCAAAAATTGGTACATGTGTCATTTGATCAATATTCAAATACCATTGAAAAATATATTCAGACCTGTATCATTTCTATTACCAGTTTTCATAAAAATGTGTATGCCATAGTATTGGATATTCTCTTATTCTTCTGTATAGATTTTTTGATTTCAAAGCCAGCATATCAAATTAGAGTTAATTAATTGGGACCTAGTTGATTGTATTGGAGCCAACATATCAAATTAGTGTTAATTAATTGGGACCTAGTTGATTGTAGATTCAGAGGTTTCAATGATTGTCTTTGTGGTCCTCTAATCACTAGAATTTACAATTGGATTAAAAACATATATATCAAGTCACTCATTGACATTATCAAAGTAATGTTGGAGTATGGTAGTTACTCATGATAGTTCTAGAAGAATTTGATTGAATTATTCATAGAGAGTTCTAGAAAAGAAGAGTTAGTTCTAGAAGTGTAGTCTTAGTTGGTTTAGTTTTAGAAAGATCGGGTTAGTTTTAGAAAGATCATGTCTAGATCTTTCCTAAAGATTTCTAGAGAAGAATGTATGTGTATATATATCTATGTTATGAATCAAAGGAGAGTGATTGGATTTTCCAGTTTCATCTTCTTCCAAGTTAATCATTTTGAAGATTGATCATCTTATTGATTAATTATTTTAGTGTCATATTTCTCTCTCTAATTTTTTCATGCTATCAGAGCAGGCTTAAGTCCCTTTGAAGATATCAGAGCAATATTATTCCATTTTTCATGGTATAAAAGTAGTCTTAAGTCCCTTGAAAGATATGAGAATAGGAGTATTCCAATTCTGTGGATAAATATCCATATGTGTTGAGCCATTGATTGGACAACAAATAATATTTGAGTATGATAGAGCAACAAGTTTTGCAGTTCTGAGAAATCTATTGAAAATAAGCCATTGTGAATCAAATATGGAGGATTCAAGACATAGCTATGTCTAGAGAAGACATCAAGAATAGAGAAATTGTGAGACAGTCAATAGATTGAAAGGAGATCCCACAGAATTGTGTATCAATGGTTTCAAAGCTCGTGATTTTGTCATTTAGCAACAAGAAATTAGAAGAAGGATGTAGAGTAGACCAAGAGGAAATCGAAGATCAAGGGTTCCAAGATGCCTATTATTTTAAGGAGAGTTGTCATTTGATCATTGACATTGGGTAAAAATATCCCAAGTGAAGAATACAAGAAAGGAGTCGTAGATTGAAGTTGTTGTTTTGCTGAGGTTTTTAAGAGGAGGAAATTGTTGAAGTAGCATCGTCTTTGAAGGAATTGTAGTCCAAGAATTGAGTGGTTCAAGTCATTGTTGAATGGAGAATTCTCACTATCAAACCCTAGCCACCACTATTGTTTCATAGAAGATGAGTTGTAGCACACAACTTGTTGATATTCTTGGAGAAACCTGGCTAGCTAAATTAGCAATGTTTTGTTCATTACGTGTGACCCAAGAGGCATCAAGTACGATCAGATCAGTAGTAAGTGGAATGTTCCCACATTTGTTTTTCATAATTCCTTGGAGAACTGCTATTTCAAAGAGCTTCCATAACTATTGAGAAGTTCATGCTTTCGTGGAGAAGTTCCAACAGTTGGTAAAAGTTTAGATAAAATATTGTCATAATTACTTTGGAGTGAATCGCTTGGTTAAAATGTTCACATAAAATTATTTATTCATAGTTTGTTAACCTTAAAAGGTGGGGAAAAACTCCACAGTTAAGCGCACTTGAGCTAGAGGTGTCTTAGGATGGGTGACCACCTGGGAAGTCCTAGTTACCGGGTGCAAGCCCTGGAAGTGATGATTGATGCTATGTGATTCATTTCGCTGGTTTCAATTCCACTTCTTCACCCCTATGAGCATCACCCGATGCAATGAGTACTAAGTGGGCTATTAAAAAATCATGAGAATTATTGGTCAGTTGCGACTAATACTCATGGATACGGGTCATAGATTAATGAATTACTCTACGTAGTTAATCCTGAAAATGATAACTTAAAAGGTGTGTTTTTGGATTTATCTTTGAATGATTCAAGCTTGGTTTTATAGCTTAATCATAATATTTTTCAAAGTGAAGGAAAATGTTTAAAATAGAAAAAAAAAAGGAAGAGTAAGGAACCAATAAGCATATTAAAGGTGGCCATGGAAGATTAAATAGATCTAGAGTATGAGAGATAAACAAATTTAAAAAAGGGGTGAAGATGTTTTTGTAATTATTTCATTGAAAAAATATAGTTGACAGAGAAATTATCTTGAGTTATGAATATGGACATGTGTTTAGGCCTCCTATTTTCATTGGTAACTTAACTATAATATTGGTCCATTACATTGAAACTAGATTACAAATAGATGATTTATGGGACATTGTTTTGAATGGGCTTGAAGAACCCCTAAATCAAGCGGCCTATAAGGCCATGCAAAAATATCAAAGGGATCAACTTATATCAAGTAGGAAGGATGATGTAGCAACATTGTTTCTCATTCAACAAGGCTTGGAAGAGAGCATTCTTTCCAAAATTGTAGCAGCAACCAAGTCAAACTAAGATTGGGATATTTTGAAAATTACATACAGTGACAAGGGGAGAAACACCTATCTGCATCAAGTTGAGTCACATAAATTTCCAATTTTTGATAAAGTGGCTATCATAATGGAAGACATTTTTGAAGAGGTTGTGGAAGAGCGAGACATTGAAACTACAGTTGTTGTAGATAAATTTGTTAAATAAATTGTAGAAGAAAAATGTGATGTTGTACAAGATGCAAAGAAAGAGCATGATGAAAAAATTGAAGTTGAAGAAGAAAATAAAACAACATTTGCAGCAAAATGTCAGAAGAATTTAGTTCCAATGAATTTTGAGTTTTATTATGATTCAAAATTAGCATTTCTTGAGGAATGGCTTACAAATCCCATGTATCATAAATATGAAACTAGATATTTAGAATATGTATTAGAAGAAGGAACAAAATGAATAAAAGAAACCATCAATGTTGTTCAAGATTTTGCAACGGTGGAAGAGAAGATGGAAAAAAAGGAAAATGTCATTACATAGGTTAAAAAATATGATTGGTCAGTTGTAGTTGAAGTATAAGAAGATATATAAAAAGAACCGGATGAAGAAAATAAAGAAGATGAAGAAATATTGAAGAAAAAGAATAGAGTAAAGAAGAACTTGAAGAATAAGAAAAGGTATGCATAATATAAATTTTGGAGCAAAAGAAAGAAGAAGCTTGTACAACATAGAGCTAAGGATAAGTTGTAAGCCTAGATAATATTTACACCAATAGGAAATTGTGATTTTGTAATCCCATAGAGGCATTGTCAAATGTAGTGGTTAAGGTTATTAGTATTTGTAATTAAGGGGAGTGTTGAAGTATGGTAATTACTCCCACTAGTTCTAGAAAAAATTAGTTGAATTAGTTAGAGAGATTTCTAGAAGAGAAGAGTTAGTTCTAGAAGTGTTGACTTAGTTGGTTTAGTTCTAGAAAAATATTTTCTATATCTTTCCTAAATATTTCTCTAGAAGAATGTACGTGTATATATATGTATGTTATGAATCAATGGAGAGTCATCGGATTTTCTAGCGTAATCTTCTTTTAGGTTAATCATTTTCTAGATTGATCATCTTATTGATTAATTATCTTAGTGTCTCATTGATTTCTCTTGTTTTACAATATATATATGATCTGGGATATTTTCATTGAAGTGACTTATAAAGAATTGTATTAAATGTGCATAAATTAAAGTGCACCATAAAGAAGGAAAAGCTCAATAATGAAGAGAAATAAGGATCAAATATGAACACAAAAACTTGATAACAGAGTTCATCCCTGGTGGACTATGTCTTTGGGTCCTTCTCTCAAATGGGTAGGCCTTTTTATTAACTCAACAAAATAATTTGTCAAAATACTTAAGTATACCTCATTCTGGAATTAAGCTGCAAAATTTTTTCTTAGATCAAAAAACAAAAAACACCAATGAATTTGTGACATCGAATTACCCAAAAATGATTGTATCCATGCCTCAATCCAACTCTGGCACTCCTAGGCCCTTGAGAAATCTTGTCTTGGTTTTCATGCCTGTACCCTACAATTAATTCTCTATATTGTGTCTCGAAAATCATGCCTAGTCGTACTGTCGAGCGCCTATCGAGCAATCAACACACCCTAAAAATCCTATGTCAATTCTTTTACTTGTTTAGGTACCACTTGATCTTTGCGCTGTCTGGTCTGACTTCATTTTGAATAATGTTTTGTCTTTACTTATTATCATGACTCTTATCATCTTTTCAGGCTTGTTTGAACTTATGAAACCCCATGACTTAAAAGGAATTAACATTTGAATAAAGAATCAAGAGCCAAAACACTTCACCTGACATGCTCAGATTTAGCATTGGAAGGAATTCAAATAAGGAAAAGAACCACTCAGGAAACCTCAGTTGCCGATAGCCGATATTCATCGACATCGACAAAAGGAAGTTTTTGTTTTGCAAAATGTGTTACATAAGGATATCGCCGATAGACGATTTCCCTTCGGCATCGGTAAATGACGAGGGGAATAGACGTTAGCAAAGAAAGAAAGATATCGTCGATAGCCGATACCCAATGTGCTTATCGGAATTTAGGAAAACCTAAAAAGATCACAACGAACATTCTGAACATGCTAAAGGGTATTCCTGAGCACCGATCCCCGATGCGTTTTCGACATCGTAGCTTTTTCAAGGAAGCTAATCTGAAGAAATAACTTGATAGGTTCATAGTCAATTGCTGAGCCTAGATACATTTTCGGCACTGGAAAACCAAGGTTTGTTTTAGAACGAAGAGCTTAAGAAAAGTCCCGACTCCAATTAATACACATGAATTAGGTCACCAGTCTTCAACACCATGTGTCTTTACGAGATTGGAGAACCATACGGTCTAGTTTTACCTCGAGTCATTCCTGGTTCCCTAGGTTCGAATCACACCTCAGGGTTAGTTTGGCCATGGCAGAATTGTATGGCAAGATTGATCGATGTTAGATATTTTATAGAAGGACATCAACAAAAATGTTCATAGCACATCCCTAATCCCCAATCCACCCACTAAGAGAGTGACACGATGGGATGTTTTAGCATTAGATATGATTGGATTTTGAGCATTTAAGGGGCTAATTAATATCAAATCTCGCATTATTTTCTACCTCATGCGCCAATCAAAATATTCGTTTAAAATCATTGATAGACCACATCACCCCCACGCCTCCGCCGTCAACCCACGAGGAATTTAAGTTGCAAAGATCTGGTGGAAGATTTGTTTAAATTTCACTCATCACCCGAATTGAATGGCTGATGCGACACGGTAAGTTCTTCCCTGGTTTAAATTTTCTTGAACCATTGTAAATGAAAGCATTCTGCACGTAAGGAAATTCAGAGCATCTGAAGAAGAAAGATGAGTAATTCGAAGATTGCAAAGATCCCGCGAGTATCAAAATAACCAGGTTTAGAAATCTTTACAAGTATGTATCCAAGTCTGTGGATTTTACATGGTTACAGTTCATATATTTTTTATCTGGTTTTTTTCTTTACACAACCTCTAAAATTTTATTTTAAGTTGCAGGAACGATGTTGCCAACAAATTTAACCACCAAATGATTGTCGAGGGCACCAAAACTGAAAGAACTAGAGGTAGGTGAAATATCCTCTCTAGGGGTCGCAAAACAATTAGAATACACTCTAAGGCCAGAACCTGTCATTAAGACATCGACGAAGAAGGTTTTCATCCAGCCTCCAGCCTTTGGAGATACAGAGGCAAGCACATGGTCCAATATGGCACTCCCACATTGGGGAGAAATCTTTAACAATATCAGTTGGGAGGAATACCCAGAATATATACCACACAATGATCTAGATGTTAGATCGCTCGATGACGAAGTGTTCCCAAACGTTTGAAGGTCATACCTACATATGGTGGCGAGAAGAACTCATGTTTTTCCCTGTATTGAAGTCCTGAAGTGGCTCATCGACCACACAGACACACAAAAATGTTTGATCAACGATGAAAATGTTGGGTGTGTCAGAGTGCTCTTAACGGTGGAAGTTCATAAGTATTACAAGATTAGAGATCTTGAGGATTGGATAAACACAAATTTTGTCGTAAATTTCTATGAATTCCATGACACCAGCCGGATGATGGACTCATGGTGGTGGGAGGAAAATAAGTACAACAACCAGAGAACTGTATGGTATGGGACGACCAATTTAAGGGAGCCATACATCTATTTGATGTCTCTCATCTATCGATGATATGGAGAGAAGGAATGCTCCATATTTTCAGAGGCATGGATACCTTTGGCTTACATAGTGGCTATCTCTGAGAGAAGTTTCAACTCGGGGACCATAATTTCTAAACAATTGAGCATCTGTATACAACATGCTCAGACAATGAAGGAGGGAGAGACACCATTTTTCTACATGGCTTCATATTTTCTTGATGTCATGTGTGCCAGAAACATCTTCGTCGGCATGAATCTGAGATGGCATGTTGCAGAGCTCCTGGTCCACGTCTATTTTAGCGTGCTATGGGAGAATAGGTATAAAACGTCTTACTCCCTCATATACGATGAATTCATCTCATGAATTTATCTCATTCTTTTTAAGAGGGAATGCTCGAGACTATCGTCGATGACCCAGAAAATGATTTCCAAGGTAGGCCACTGGTACTTGGACGATCGTGACACCTACATCAGGGTGTTTAGGGCCATCGGAGCACCACATATCTTACAAGTTCATGTCCCATAACATATTCTAGTAGGATAAATATGCTATCAAACCATATTGCAAGGCTACAACGCCACTGTAGTCAAGGACAAGAAGCGAGTGTTCATTCCCTATGGTTTCCATGTAGGTTTCTACTTGGTTAAAGATACATCTCAAGCCAAAGAAGAAGGGTTGAGCTAGCTCAAGTTCAGGTTCCAGATAGGCCGATTCCACAAGCATGATCCAAAGGTATTGGTATTGTAACATGCTTCACAAGTGTCATCCTACTGGTCGTACACCCATGACAGATTTGAAGATGAAGTCTTCATGGAAAATGCCCAGGACTGGGATGTGGTGGTAGAAAGGATTTCTGACCCCAAAATGACCAGGTTCAGGGACATGATATTGGATGAAAAGGAAAAAACCATAGAGCAATCATCTCAAGAGGCCCTCAGAGCTAGGGAAGAAATCAGAGTGACATAAACAATAGAGGTTCCCCTGGTGGCTCCGGTGCAGGATAGAGGATTCCCTATGAGACAAGATGGATGGGAAAGGGGATTTCTCATGATAGAATAGCCACAACGTGTAATTGACCAACTACAAGATGACCTAGACCTCATAGGAATGATAGGGGCCCCTGCTGACAACCTAAATGAAATTCGGGTAGGTCCAAGTGGCCATGAGATAATATAAATTGATGAAATCACCGGGTTAGATAAACCTGAAGTTACTGTTATATCCCTATAATTTATAGGATCAACTGCTGACTGAATTTTTTTTTCCTTTTATTGTTTTTGTTGTCAAATGATTTTTCATTCTGCAAATAATTTGAGAAAAAAGAAATGAGAAAAAGAAAAAGAAAAGGAAAACAAAGAAAAAGAAAAATAGAAAGAAAAATAAAAAGAAAGAAAAAGAATAAAAGAGGGCATAAAAGAAATTCAATAGAGCACCATGCAATAACAAAGATTTGGTCCATACAGTTTAAGCATGGCCAAGTCCTTTAAATTGATGTTAATAGGAGTAGTGAATAAGCTTGGCTAAACTGCTTAATCTTAACCAAGCGAATTAGGTTAGTTAGTGAATAAATTTGACCAAACTGCCTAATCTTGGTCAAATAACCCTAGGATAGAGTAATTTCTTATTCCAACATTTTAATCTGGGCTAAATGTCATAGGTAATTAGGTTAGAGCATAGGGTAGTTTGCTTTATTTCAATAAAATAGGCATGATGATCAATATTGAACCATATCTTTGATGTTTTAAAGGTTTGATGTCTAACCCACATGGTGATAAAAACAAAGAAATCTTGGGCGAATCCACATAATGCACTTATCCTAAGTGTTTGAGAAAATATGACTTTGTGCTCATAGAGTAAAGGTAGCACATAGACGAACTATTGAGGTGCTAGCGCTCGGATCTACGGTTGATAATCTTTTTCGGACCCCCCCAACCATTCTAGATTTAACGGTAAGGGGGGGGTCTAGAATCATGTATAAAGAAGGCACGCATATGAACGGATGAGGCATCGACGCCTAGATCCATGGTTGAGATTCAATTCTAGACCCCCTCAACCATTCTGCTTTTAATGGTGGGGGGGGGGGTCTGAAATGTTGGTTAAATGTCATGCTTAGATCTACGGTCCATCGGCAAATGCACCGATGGATGGTTGATGGTGTTTTTTGGACCCCCCCGACCGGTCTTCTTTTAACAATGGGTGGGGGTCCAAAATGCAGTGTTTTTTTTTTGGCGGTCCCCCTTTTCTATGTGGTAGGAATCCATTGGTCCATACTCCCACTGCTTACCATTTTCTGACATACCCTCGTCACCCCATGACATCATTTTCCACTTTTCCCCCTAAAGTTCATGTGTCATTACTCTGTTAGTTTGTTCCCCCTATTCACCCATTACAAGTCCCTTCGCCATGGTCACTTCCCAATAGGCACCCGCCATGTCACTTGGTCGTATTCATCATTCATTATTACTTGCCATCTCACGCTCCAAAAGGCCCATTGGCCATTTATTACTGGCTAACTTATTTGTTAACTTGTTGATCTATCCCCCGCACCCAATGGGTATTTGTTTTCTCAAAAATACCTTTTCCTTTCATTCTCCCATTGCTTACTGTGTCGTCTCATGAGAGAATATTTTTTCCCGTCACACCAGAGCATAGTTTTCCCCATTTTCTCTTTGTTTTCATTCAACCGTCCAAAACCACCGTCATCCCCACTAACGTTTGTTTGACTTGCAGGTATTTTCACAGTGATGGCACCAAAATCAAAGAAAACAGAAGACGAGGAAAATCCTTTCCTCCCGCCTCCTGTCGACCTCAATAGGATCCATTTGGCTGACAAAGATCATTTAATGGCAGACACCAGGTGCGAATTTGACTTTGTGTATTTGCAGTCATGGCTCAAAGAGGTTTTCTTAGATCAGAGTAATGAAATTGGGCTCTGGGAGTCTAACCTTCCAATGTATCTTTTCCCCTAGGTCCACCATTTCCCTGAGTTCACCCTCAAATGCCAGGCTCATTACCTCCCCGACCAAAGAGCCATAGTATATTCATCAGGAGAGACTCAGTTCTTCATTACACCAGAAGCCATTGATCATATGATGTAGATACCAAGAACCAAATCCGTCTCCCCTTTCAATTTTGAAGTCATCATGGAGCTGCACCAGAAACTATCATTCCCTCAGAGAGCCCAGATTTTTGAGCTTTTCCTCCCTCAGGCTTCTCAGTTCCCCAAGAAAAATCCCCCGTACCCTTCCTCCCTATTCTCAGTAAAGGGAAACCAAGTCATGTCATCGATCTATGCTTCACTTGGGTATTTTTCCAACCAATGGGTGGACGAAACAATATTGGGTTTCTTGTCAATTTTCACCGCAGAAGAAAGATCTACCACTTAGTTCAATTACAACACTTTCCTGGAGAACAATACTCATGAACAGTTTCCAAATTTTTCCACAGAGGGCATGTTATAGTATTCCTCAATACTGGCCTACATGTTCACTTTCTTTTAGGCTGATAAATTCTCCTTTTCAATGCAGAAGATGGACAAGGACGGGAGGTCGCAAACAGTAACAACTTGGATTTCGCTACTCAAACAAAATTCTACAGAATTCATCTTCAAATAGTTTATCGAGAATTTCTACCATCCAGTGGTGAGCATGGTCAATGGTATACCTAAACCGAGAATAAATGAGGAGATTCAGAGGATTTTACACCTCTCAAACCTGGAAAAAACTGGAGATTGGTATCTTTACCAAAATCACACCGAGATCAGAGTATATGGATGCGCGTTGGCTCCATACAAATTGCCCAAGTATCTACCCATGAGGATATTTTCCTTGGAGTATATAAGGAAAATGATTAACTCAAATGACATACATTTTGTGTCTCTAAAAAAGAAACAACAACTTAGAATTAAAGGGCAACCAGGGTCTTTCATCTGCAATAGCCGAGACGTCGGGGAGGAAGTAGACAAACTATTGAAAGAAATGATTTTTTTTGGTAGTTTCATTTGGCACTATTATCTGTGCGGGATAATTTCTGAGATGAGTATTAAAAACAAAAATGTCCCATATGTTCATACACCCAAGCCTGAGATAGAGAAATTTGCAAATCAAAATGAATGGGAGCTGAACACTCTGGTTGAGACAGAACAATAGGACCCTTCGGTTACCATCTCACGGACTACTACACCACAGGTTCCCAAGGAGAAAAGACCCCGGAAGGATACTTCACCTTCAGTCTTTGAAGTCTTGGCTGAAGATTTCCAATTACACACCAAAAGGCCAAAAACCAATCTTATACCTAACACGACTGGTGAAAAGGGAATCCAGTCCACCGCAACTATGAAGGATGATCGGTGACTTCTTAGCACAAGAGGAAAACAGATCATGTCTACAGTTTTTTCCAAGAAGTCCATGGATACTCCACCAGTCAACCAGCTGAGCAAAGTAGGACCAAAATTGAGTGTTTTTGAGAAGTATGACCTGATAAAAAGGAAAAATCAGACACTGACCAGTAGTACTTATGCCCAATTTTGGAAACAAAATTCAACGACACAACACAAATTGTTGTCTGCATTTGATACAGAGAAGGGAAGAATGCACATGGTGTTTCTGCAGGCACAAGTGCCAGACCCCAAAGCAATCGCTAATTACAGAAGGGAAACATTCAAGTTCCATACTAGGGATGTGCATCCTGCTGATCAAATGGATCTGCACAGGAAAACTGGGGAAATGATTTTCTCCACGTTGGAAAATGCTTCTACTGCGGCCACTAAATTACAAGTATCTCTAAGTAATGTCCAGACACAGCTGAAATTGGAAAAGATATCATCATTTGCAAAGGATAACAGAATTAAGACGTTGGAAGAATTGGTCCTCAAGATCGAGTATGACCCCTCAAATGTGAAAGTTGTTGAGGAGATTCTTAAAAAGAAAAATGTCGATATAACATCTCTAAGGAAACAGTTGAAACCAACACCAATGGAAGATGCATAGACAAAGGAGATAACTGAGACAGAAGGTGAAAAATATGAGATGCTCAAGTTGACCATGGAGCAGAACGCACAGTTTAAAGAGATGGAAGCAGAACTAGAAAGGTTATTGAAAGAGAAGGAACAATCAAAGCCCATGGAAGTCATTCCATTAAGAACAGTTCCACTCACGGGAGTAAGAACAACATTTGCAGCAGAGATTCCCTCAGCAACTCCACTGATAGCTCTAGAGAAGACAGTAGAACTGGCAAAATCCATGGAAGAGATGAATTTGCAAGAGACAAATATTAGCAGACTTAAAAAGGAGGTTGAGAACCTTTAGGAACTCAATTCTTCTTACCAAATCAGCTACTCCAAGGAGAAACAAACATCAGACAAGCTCAAATAGGAATTGCAATAGCTTCAGAAGAAAACAGTGGCAGGAAAAACACTTGCTGAGGTCAAGGAAAGTGTCTGGATGGATATCACCAAGTCCGTAAATGAAATTTGGCCTATGGTACAAATCATGTTCAAGAAAAACAAACTAGTTCAAAGAAGTAAGGAGGCTATTAAGAAAATAAGAGAAGAACTGGGAGAGATGCCCACAGAAGCCACTGAGATCATTAAATTCCTGAATTCTAAAACTAGAGAAGAGTTAGAGGATTTGAAAATTGAAGATAGGACAAAAGCTATCCTTGAAGTCAAAAGGGTCCTGACCAAAAGAGGACTGATTCTATAGCTGGAGGAAAAGGTCTAGACTATGTATATAGGAGTGAAAATATTTTTCAACAAAATTGAAGCTCTGCAAAACAAAGGCCTCCCTGGCTTAAGGGTCATAAATGACAAGTTAATGACACTGTCTGATTATAAAAAGAAACTAGCCATTGTGGCTAAAGATAGTTCTAAATTCTCAGGAATACATGGCAGTATCACAGGCAAGGATTTCTTAGAACCTTTACAGTCAGACATCAACATATAGCACGAGATTCGGTACATTTTCATCATCAAGCCAACTTTTTCCAAGTATACAGAGATGGATGAAGTGTACCAAAGACTACTCAAAGTCGTCATTCCCAGTCACCTTCGATGGGAAGAGCAGTGCAATTTGATTGAGTAAGAGATGAGATGTCCAAGCCTAGTCAGCTATCCATTCAGACGAGGTCGTGTAGAGGCCTCACCAATGGTTTACCCCATAAATCACAATGAAGTTTCAACACATCATCAAACAGTTCCTAAATTTTTGTATTTTGTTGAGTTAGCTAGCTAAATTTAGAACCGCCACGTCCTGATCTTTAATGACAGGATCGTATGTAATTTTTTATTATAAATACTTCAAACTTTGAAGTACCGAGGGTTGATCTTTACGCCCTATAAACCAGAAAGACTGTAATTTGTATCAAGAGATCTTCCAGTAATATAAAGGGACATTTCATAGGATTCTCGCGTGTTGTTCATTGGTGATGTTATTCTTTTCTAAGTTAAATGTTTTTCTCTCTCAGTTGTCATATTGTTTTCTAATCTAATCTTTTAAAGTAGCGCATGTTGCAGGATTCATCTTTGTATACCTTGTTTCTAGCTTTGAAAGATCTTAATGTTTATCTTTCTGATATTACAGTGAAGAAATTCTTAAATGCTTCTTTACTTTAATTGATATTCTCATCGTTTCTACTATTAATCATTTTACTACTAAAGAATCCAATGAATGCATTATCTTTCCCTGTGAAAAGAATCTTTTAGTTTCTGTTTAGATCTCTATCTTTATAATACAAACCCCATATCCCAATGGAGGTGTAAAACCTTTTTTATCCAACTTAACAAAAACAACAAACCATTCAATCTTATTTTATTTAACTAGCCTAATATCTTAAAGTTAAAACATAGCTAAATCATACAGAGAGATCCCTCTCTGAAACTGGTAGGGCTAGATTCCAGTTTCGAAGTGCTTAGATAAAGTTACCTCTTGTAAATCTCTTCTACTCTAACAACCTTTGGAAATTAACAGAGCATTAACATAGTGGCAACCATATTGGGGAACTGAACAAACATTCAACCCCACATTTTCGTTTTCCCTAGAAGAAAATTTTGTTTCTGAAAAAATTATAAATCTGAGAAAGAAATAATGTTCAGAGGTTGTTAAATTCTTGTACATAGTAATTTCGAATTCATAAAAATAAAAATATATAAAAATTAAAAAATATGGCTCCTAAAAGAGCTTATACTCGATCCCACCTAGACCTAGAACCTTCGATAGAAACTGATAATCCATAACAGTTACTTAGAAAGAAGACCATTGCAGAAGGTTCAGGGAGTCATAGTCCTCTTCACATGTCTCCTTCTCTACCAGAGGAACTTGTTGCCCTTCAAGATATCAACTTCGACACCATTTTTGAGCAAAGCCTGTTTAGAACGAAATCTGATAGCTTTGTGACTAAAACCATTTTAGATCCAACCGTCCTGCAACCCTGGACCCCTAAAGTACTATCTCCCACTGTAAAACCTCAAATCGCTCACTTTGTGCCAGCTAGTCCCTCATCCTCCTCATTTTCTGCCACCGCCCCACCTATCATTCAGGTTGTTGTCCCACCCCCTACACCTATCATGGTGGCCAAATATTCTCCCTTCATGTTGGTTGCACCTTTACACGACATGCCCCAGGGCTATCAAATGAGACTCCCACAGTTTGATGGTACAGGGCCCTTGAACGCACAACAAGACGTTGATAAAATGAATGACTATTTTGACTTGCAAGAAGTGCATGAAGCTGACGTTCAAATGAGACTTTTTGTGCAGAGTCTGACTAAGGACATTAAGAAATGGTATAAAGGCTTATGTGTTTCTTCAATGGTCGACCTTACAACGTTTCAAAGAAGTTTTCTGGACATATGGGAGGTAAAGAAAAATCCTCTCCAGATCTTGTCAGAATATGAAAACATCAGAAGGAATCAAGGAGAGACAGTACAAGACTACTTCACCCGCTTCAACAATCTGTACAATGCGATTCAAACTGATATTAAACCCCCACAAGGTTTGGCACTGATAAAATTTCCTGACGGTTTCGACGTTGATATGTCATATCAATAATGGGAAAGAAACTCCACCACCCTGGAAGACATGCAGAAAATTGCAATAAGTGTAGAGGCCAACCTTTTGGCTAAAAGGGCACGACAGAGAATGGAAAGGAGAGTCACAATTAAAGAGGAACATTCCACATCTTCTTCTAATGCCAAACTAGATTCCTTAGCTAGATCAGTGGAGAGGATGATGGAGAGACTTACTGTAACTGAAAGAAATCCTCCTAGAGAAAACCAACCTGCTCCACAAATTCAAAATCCTAACTTCATAAGAAATCCACCTCAAATCAGGCAGAGAGATCCTAGGGATCAAAGAGAAAATAGGGGTCCTAATCAATATATCATACCACCCCTACAGGAAAATTATGCCGACAAGGGTGAGGAGGTAATTGAAGAGTTAGAAGATACACACATAAACCTCATGGGAATTCACAATAATGAATCCATTTTCCTTACTCAGGAAGAGAAATAACTTTTCCTTCTTTCTCAAACAGAGGTGAGTGAGGAAGCCGAAGAGACCAAACAACAAGCATTTGAAAATTCCATTATGGAGGTACACAGGCAGTACAATCTGTGAAGTAAAAAGACAGATGAAAATTCCCCAAAAAAGGTAACCGAAACAAAGAAAATAGTCGAAACCAAGAAAATTCCTGAGCCTTCTACCAAGAATATCCCCGAGAAAGGTAATGCTAAAACTCCAGCAAAAAGAAACCCTACCATTTTACAAAGATCAATGTAGACTGAGGCTTCATCAACCAATCGACCAAGTACTTCTTCTCAGAAAACTATGGTGGACAGATCATAATTGTTGAGCCAAAGCAGAGCACCTACTCCTTTCAACCTCGAAGGGGAATTAGCCAAAGTGAAAATTCCCATTCCCCTTTCCGAGTTGATGAGTAAGGATGCTTACCAATTGTAGGTGATCAAAGTGCTGAGCATTGAGCCTGATATAGGCATGAAGGCCTTAACCGTTGGATCGACGAATCATTTGGACACGGTAAATCTTACCAATGATCAACCTGAACTCATGTTTGGCCCTGAAGTTGATGGTTAGACTGACACTGGTGTTGTCGCTCCTTTTTACATCAGCCTTAATATACATGACTTGATTCTACACAATGCTATGTTAGATTCGGGTGCTTCTCATAACCTGATGCCTAAAGCAGTGATGGAAAAACTGGGACTCAAGGTCATGAGACCCTACAAGGATTTATACTCTTTTGACTCCAACAAATTCAGATGTATCGGGTTGATCAAGGACTTATGTATCACCCTAGTTCAGATTCCAGCAAAAAACATGGTTATGGATGTGGTAGTCACAGAGATTCCCCCAAAATATGGTATGTTTCTGTCCAGGCCTTGGGGGGGCAAGTTGAAAGGCACTTTGTAGTTGGATATGTCATATGCCACCATCCTAGTATTCAGACAACAGAGAAGACTATACAGAGAGACGCTGATGAAATATATGGTCAACAACCAAGAAAATCCACATAACTATCCTCTATACTCTGCTCACTCTGATCTAGATTCCTTCATCCTATATAACGACAGTGATATGGGAGAACAAATCGCTTAGTTGGAAGAAGATACATTTGACCCGAACGAAGACCAAGAAATCACCAAGGCAAAAGGGAAGAAACTAGTAATAAGCGAAGAACTACCAACAGATTTCTAGAGCATGGATTTCGATGGAGCTGTAAGAAAAGAAGGAGATGGAGCGGGAATTTGGTTGCACAATCACAAATCGAGGTATTCRGAAAACCATTCTTACAAACTGAATTTTCAATGCACTAACAACATAGYCGAGTACGAAGCTTTGATGCTCGGCCTGAARYTACTAAAKAAGGTTGGTGCCAAACAAATCATGGTARGAGGYGATTCTGAATTAATTATCAAAMAAATTAAAGGTGAGTATGCAACAAAACATCYCARGMTTAGRKCTTATAGAAATGTTGTTTTGGATGCCCTTAAATGTTTCACTGAAGTTKATTTGCAGGTGATGCCTAGGGGACAGAACATTTTAGAAGATGGGTTAGCTACGTCAGCAGCTACATGCAAGATACCTTTTYGTTCCACTCGCCCATACACGGTGGAGGTGAAGTGAAGACCRAATGTCCTAGACAACATCAGATAYTGGCAGGTATTTGGGAAYGATGATCAAATTGAATATTTTCTACAATGTAAAGATGATTTTGAGTGTACAAACATAGACCTAGAAAATGATGATGAAAATGTGGACAAATCTATTTTTGGAAATGATAGTGTAAATAAAATAGATTCAGGAGAGTTAGGTGAATATGAGTTAGAGTCTGATGCTTTGCATTTAAAGATTAATGTTTTTCCTAGGGGTTTAGTTCCATTAGAAGACTTATTTGATTTTAATGATGTAGCTAAAAAACCGAAAATTGAAGCCAGTGGGAAAGAGGTTGAAGACTGTAACATAGGGACAGAAGAGAAACCCAGGATAGTAGAACTTTCAAAATCCTTACCTCCTGAGTAGAAACTCAAATACATTGAACTTTTCAAGGAATATGTGAATGTGTTTTCTTGGGGATATGAAGATTTAAAATCTTATGACACGAGCATCATACAACATAGGATTTCGATAAAAGAAGATCAAAAACCTTTCAGACAGAAACTTAGGAGAATCAATCCCATGTTACTTCCCTTGATAGAAAAAGAAATCAAAAATATGTATGATGCTAAAATCATAGTCCCCTTACGATTTTCCAAATGGGTTTCAAATCTAGTCCCAACCCGAAAGAAAACTGGAGAAATCAGGCTTTGCATTGATTTCTGAAACCTAAACAAGGTTTCCCTAAAAGACAACTACCCATTGCCAAAAATGGACGACATATTACAAAAGGTAGTTGGATCCAGCCGAATTTCCTTACTGGATGGTTTCTCAGGCTATAACCAGGTTCTCGTTCACCCAGATGATCAAGAGAAAACAGCCTTCACAACACCTTGGGGTACCTTCATGTACGTGAAAATGCCTTTCGGGTTGATGAACGTTGGGGCCACTTTCCAAAGAGGAATGGATATCTCTTTTTTGGAAGAACTTGGAAGATTTATTGTCATTTATCTGGACGATGTAACTGTTTATTCCCATTCCGATGACGAGCACTTACGACATCTCAGACGAGTGTTTGAGAAATGCAGGAAATTTGGGATTTCTCTAAATCCTAAGAAAAGCCTTTTCGGATTAGAGGAGGGTAAATTGTTAGGGCACATAATATCTAAGGATGAAATTAATATAGATCCCAGTAGAATAGAAGCCATTCAAAAACTGGAACACCCAAGGAATATCAAAGAGTTACAGTCTTTCATTGGAAAAATAAACTTTCTGAGAAGATTCATACCTAACCTGGCGGAGCTTCTCAGGAACATCACCAACATGTTAAAAAAGGACACAAAAATAAAATGTGACTCTAAATCCAAGCAGTCTTTTGAACAAGTTAAATATGCACTCACATAGGCTCCAGTCTTGATCAGTCCTGACTTCACCAAGGATTTTTACCTTTTTTCTTTCGCTTTTGAACATACCATTGCAACAGTATTACTACAAAAAAACAGCGAAGGGTATGAAAAACCCATAGCCTTTTTCAGTAAATCTTTAAGAGATGTTGCTTTGAATTATAAAATAATGGAGAAACAAGCTTTTTCCCTGGTAAAATCCATAAAGGATTTTAGAGTATATATTCTCCATTCCCATACCATTGCATACGTTCCAAACACAATAGTAAAGGACATTTTAACCCAGGACAATCCAGATGGCCGAAGAGGAAAATGGATTGCTATCATTATGGAGTATGACATAGAGATTAAGCCTACTAAACTGATTAAAGGTCAAGGTCTAGCAAATTTAATGGCTGAATCCAATTTCCATGCTCTTGATATTAATTTCTTAGATGCAGTAGATGAGCAGGGAGAGAAGGTGACTCCAAGCATGAAAGAGGTATTTCTGAACTCTCCATGGTACGTAGACCTGATATTTGTTTTTCATAACTTACAAGCTCCCCCTAGTCTGACCAAAACTAAAGTTAGGTTTTTGAAATTGAAAGCATTAACATTTTGCATTCTAGAAGGCAATCTTTATTGGAAGGATCCTGGAGGTATTTTGTTGAATTGTCTATTAAAGGATGAAGCTGACAAAGTATTGTAGGATTTTCATGCAGGAGACTATGGCAGTCATCTGAGCTAGAAGACCACAACTAATAAAATTATCAGAGATGGGTTCTATTGGCCTACACTATTCGCTAATGTGCATCAAAAAGTGACTTCGTGTCATAAATCTCAGGTGTTCGAGGGCAAAAGGAAACTCCTTCCTTTGCCCCTGAAACCAATCTCTGTTGAAGCTCCTTTCTAGCAATGGGGATTAGAATTTATTAGAGAAATACATCCTCCCTCTTTTGGCCAACACACGTGGATTCTTACTACTATGGACTATTTCACAAAAAGGATCGAAGCTATACCAAGCAGGCAAGCTACTGATTTTGTCATTATTAAATTTCTAGAAAATAATATCTTGTCTCGTTTTGGGTGTCCTAGAAATATTATAACTAAAAATGTAGCTGCTTTTTTATCTAAGAAGCTCATAGGTTTTTGCAACCAGTATCATATTGGTTTGGGACATTTCACAACTTATTACCCTCAGGGAAATGGGCTGGCGGAGTCATCCAATAAAACCCTGGTGAACATTATTAAGAAGACATTGCAAGAAAACAAAAAGTCATGGCATAAAAAGCTGGTTTTCGCACTATGGGCTGACAGACTGACCACCAAGAGGTCAATTGGTATGTCTCCATATTAGTTGGTCTATGGCACTGAAGCAATTTTTCCTACCTCCTTAGGGGTCCCTATCATAAAATTGTTGCAAGAGATGCAAGTCGAGCCGAACGACTCCCAAAGAAGGATAAACTAGATGATTCACTTGCAACAGTATAGAGAAGAACTATACAACAAAACTCAGGTTGTCTAGGAAAGAATAAAAATGATCTTTGATAAAAGAACTAAAGAAGATGACTTTGAGCTAGGTGACCTGGTTCTGATATGGGATTCCCAAAATGAAGATAAGGGGAAGCATGGAAAATTCGACAGTCTATGGAAGGGACCTTATATAATTCACACATTTAGAGGAAATAATTCTTTCCTGCTCAACAACAGTGATGGGACCAATCTGCCAGGAGGACCTATGAATGACAGAATGTTGAAGCACTATTCACCTCCTCAGTAGGGACCTTTCAGTCACACCTTTCCATTGTACAAATAATTTCATTTTGCTTACAAGTTTTGAGTGAATAAATTGAATCAAATGGTTGAAGCCCATGGAGAAGGCCCTAATCCACTGAACATTGTCATCAAATTTTCAAAAATAAAACAAATCATGCAACAAAGGAAACTGTGGAGAAAGTTTTTCGGAACATCAGAAAACAAGATTCTTGGCACTTCACAAGGAGAGTAATATCCCCAGGTGGAGCCGTTGTTATATCCCTATAATTTATAGGATCAACTGGTGATTGAAAATTTTAATCCTTTTATTGTTTTGGTTGTTAAATGATTTTTCATTCTGCAAATAATTTGAGAAAAAAGAAATGAGAAAAAGAAAAAGAAAAAGAAAAAGAAAAGAAAGAAAAAGAATAAAAGTGGGAATAAAAGAAATTCAATAGAGCCCCATGCAATAACAAAGATTTGGTCCATACAGTTTAAGCATGGCCAAGTCCTTTAAATTGATGTTGATAGAAGTAGTGAATAAGCTTGGTTAAACTATTTAATCTTAGCCAAGCAAATTAGGTTAGTTAGTGAATAAATTTGACCAAACTTCCTAATCTTGGTCAAATAAACCTAGGATAGAGTAATTTCTTAGTCCAACAGCTTAATCTGGGATAAATGTCATAGGTAATTAGGTTAGAGCATAGGGTAGTTTGCTTTATTTCAATAAAACATGCATGATGATCGATATTGAACCATATCTTTGATGTTTTAAAGGTTTGATGTCTAACCCCCATGGTGATAAAAACAGAGAAATCTTGGGCGAATCCACATAATGCACTTATGTGGATAAGCTTTTCCCGACCTCCCCGATCGTTCTACCTTTAATGGTAGGGGGGGGGGGGTCCAAAATCATGTATAAAGAAGGCGTGCATCTAAACGGCTAAGGCGTTGAGGTTGATTCAACTTCAGACCCACCCCCCCCCGACCGTTCTGCTTTTAATGGTTGGGGGGGGGGGGTCCGAAATGTTGGTTAAATGTCACGCTGAGATCTATGGTCCAGCGGCAGGCGCACTGATGGACGATTGATGGTGTTTTTTGGACCCCCCCAACCAGTCTTCCTTTAATGATGGGGGGGATTCTGGAATGGAGTGTTTTTTTTCTAGTGGGTCCCCTTTTCTATGTGGCATCAATCCATTGGTCTAGACTCCCACCGCTTACTATTTTCTAACATACCCCCATCACCCCATGACATCATTTTCCACTTTTTCCCCTGAAGGTCACATCTCATTACTCTGTCAGTCC
>ML800131.1:492151-509943 GCA_009831015.1 Picea engelmannii
CTTAACACATTGCTTATTGTGTCGTCTCACCAGAGAATATTTTTTCCCGTCACACTAGAGCATATTTTTCCCCGTTTTCTCTCTGTTTTCAGTCAACTGTCCAAAACCACTGTCATCCCCACTAATGTTTGTTTGACTTACAGGTATATTCACAGTGATAGTGCCAAAATCAAAGAAAACAGAAGCCAAGGAAAATCCTTTCCTCCCGCCTCTTGTCGAACTCGACAGGATCCATTTGACCAACAAAGATCATTTAATCTCAGACACCAGGTGCAAATTTGAATTCACAGATTTGTAGTCATGGCTCAAAGAGGTTTTCTTAGATCAGAGCGATGAAATTGGGCTCTTGGAGTCCAACCTTCCTCTGTATCTTTTTCCCCAGGTCCACCATTTCCCTGAGTTCACCCTAAAATTCTAGACTCATTACCTCCCCGACCAGAGAGCCAGAGTATCTTCATCAAGAGAGACTCAGTTCTTCATTACACCAGAAGCCATTGATCAGATGATGCAAATACCAAGAACCGAATCCGTCTCCCCTTTCAATCTCGAAGTCATCATAGAGTTGTACCAGAAACTATCATTCCCTCAGAGAGCCCATATTTTCAAGATTTTCCTCCCTTGGGCTGCTCAGTTCCCCAAGACAAATCCCCTGTACCCTTCCTCCCTATTCTCAGTAAAGGGAAACCAAGTCATCTCATCACTCTGTGCTCTACTTGGGTATTTTTCCAACTAGTGGGTGGATGAACGCATATTGGGTTTCTTGTCAATTTTCTCCATGGAAGAAAGACCTACCAATCAGTTCGATTACAACACTTTCCTGGCGAGAAGTATTCATGAACAATTTTCAAATTTCTCCATAGTGGGCATGTGCAGAAGATGGACAAGGAAGAGAAGCCGCAAGTGGTAACAACTTGGACTTTGCTACTCAGACAAAATTCTACAGAATTTAGCTTCAAACAGTTTATCTAGCATTTCTACCATCTAGTGGTGAGCATGCTCAGTGGAAGACCCTAACCAAGAATAAATGAGGAGATTCAGAGGATCTTACACCTCTCATACCTAGAAAAATCTGGAGATTGGTATCTTTACCAAAATCACACCGAGATCAGAGTATATGGATGCGAGTTGGCTCCATACAAATTGCCTAAGTATCTACCCATGAGGATATTCGCCCTGGAGTATATAAGGAAAATGATTAACTAAAATGACATACATTTTATGTCTCTGAAAAAGAAACAACAACTTAGAATTAAAGGGAAAATAGGGCCTTTCATCTGCAATAGCCAAGGCGTTGGGGAGGAAGAAGACAAACTGTTGAAAGAAATGAAGTTTTTTGTTAGTTTCATTTGGCACTATGATCCGTGTGGGATAATTTCTGAGATGTGGATTTAAAACAAAAATGTCCCATATGTTCATACACCTAAGCCTGAGATAGAGAAGTTTTCAAATCAAACTGAATGGGAGCCGAACACTCTGGTTGAGATAGAACAACAGGACCCTTCGGTTATCATGTCACAGACTACTACACCACAGGTTCCCAAGGAGAAAAGACCCATGAAGGATACTTCACGTTCAGTCTCCAAAGTCTCGACTGAAGATTTCCAATTACACACCAAAAGGCCAAAAAGCAGTCTTATACCTGACACGACTAGTGAAAAGGGAATCCAGTCCACCGCAACTATGAAGGATGATTGGTCACTTCTTAGCACAAGTGGAAAACAAATCATGTCTATAGTTTTGTCCAAGAAGTCCACGAATACTCCACCAGTCGACCAACCAAGAAAAGTAGGACCAAAATTGAGTGTTTTTGAGAAGTATGACCTGATAAAAAAGAAAAATCAGACACTAACCAACAGTACTTATGCCCAATTTTGGAAACAAACTTCAATGACACAACATAGATTGTTTTCTGCATTTGATACAGAGAAGAGAAGAATGCACATGGAATTTCTATAGGCACAGGTTCTAGACCCCAAAGCAATCACTGATTACAAAAGGGAAACATTCGAGTTTCATACTAGGGATGTGCATCCTGCTGATCAAATGGATCTGCACAGGCAAACTAGGGAAATGATTTTCTCCACGTTGGCAAATGCTTCTACTACAGCCACTAAATTACAAGTATCTATAAGCAATGTCCATACATAGCTGAAATTGAAAAATATATCATCCTTTGCAAAGGATAACAGAATTAAGACGTTGGAAGAATTGGTCCTCAAGATTGGGTATGACCCCTCAAATGTGAAAGCAGTTGAGGAGATGCTTAAAAAGAAAAATGTTGATATAGCATCTCTGAGGAAATAGTTGAAACTACCACCAACGGAAGATGCACAAACAAAGGAGATAACTGAGACAGAATTTGAAAAAGATGAGATGCTCAAGTTGATCATGGAGCATAATGCACAGTTGAAAGAGATGGAAGAAGACTTGGAAAGGTTATTGAAAGAGAAGGAACAATCAAAGCCCATGGAAGTCATTCCATTGAGCATAGTTTCACTCACAGGAGTAAGCACAAAATATACAATAGATATTCCCTCAGCAATTCCACTGACAGCTCTAGAGAAGACAGTAGAACTGGCAAAATCCATGGAAGAGATGAATTTGCAAAAGACAGAGATTAGCAGACTTAAAAAGGAGGTTGAGAACTTTCAGAAACTCAAGTCTTCTTACCAAACCAGCTACTCCAAGGAGAAAAAAACATCAGACAAGCTCAAACAGGAATTGCAATAGCTTCAGAAGCAAACAGTGGTAGGCAAAACACTTGCTGAGGTCAAGGAAAGTGTCTGGATGGATATCACCAAGTCCATAAATGAAATTTGGCCTATGGTACAAATCATGTTCGAGAAAAATGAACTAGTGCAAAGAAGCAAGGAGGCTATTGAGAAAATAAGAGAAGAACTCAGAGAGATTCCTAGACAAGCCACTGAGATCATTAAATTCCTAAATTCTAAAACCAGAGAAGAGTTAGAGGATTTGAAAATTGAAGATAGGACAGAAACTATCCACGAAGTCAAAAGGGTCCTGACCAAAAGAGGATTGATGCTACAGCTGGAGGAAAAGGTCTAGACTATGGATATAGGAGTGCAAAGATTTTTTAGCAAAATTGAAGCTCTGCAAAACAAAGGCCTCCCTGGCTTAAGGGTAATAAATGGCAAGTTAATGACATTGTCTGATTATAAAAAGAAACTAGCCACTATGGCTAAAGATAGTTCTAAATTCTTAGGAATACAGGGCAGTATCACAGGCAAGGCATTCTTAGAAGCTTTACAGTCAGACATCAGCATACATCACGAGATTCGGTACATTTTCATCATCAAGCCAACTTTTGCCAAGTATACAAAGATGGATGAAGTGTACCAAAGAGTACTCAAAGTCGACATTCCCAGTCACCTTCGATGGGAAGAGTTGTGCAACTTGATTGAGTAAGAGCTGAGATGTCCAAGCCTAGTCAGCTATCCAGTCAGACGAGGTCGTGTAGAGGCCTCACCAATGGTTTACCACAAAAATCAGCATGAAGTTTCAACACATCATCAAACAGTTCCTGAATTTTTGTATTTTGTTGAGTTAGTTAGCTAAATTTAGAACTACCACGTCCTAATATTTAATGGCAGGATCGTATGTAATTTTTTATTATAAATACATCAAAATTTGAAGTACCGAGGGTTGATCTTCATGCCCTATAAACCAGAAAGACTATAATTTGTATCAAGATATCTTCTAGTAATATAAAGGGACGTTTCACAGGATTCTTGTCTGTTGTTCATTGGTGATGTTATTCTTTTCTAAGTTAAATGTTTTTCTCTCTCAATTGTCATATTGTTTTCTAATCTAATCTTTTAAAGTAGCACATGTTGCAGGATTTATCTTTGTATACCCTATTTCTGGCTTTGAAAGATATTAATGTTTATCTTTCTGATATTACAGTGAAGAAATTCTTAAATGCTTCTTTACTTTAATTGATACTCTCATCTTTTTTGCTATTCATCATTTTACTGCTAAAGAATCCAATGAATGCATTATCTTGCCCTGTGAAAAGAATCTTTTAGTTTCTATTTAGATCTCTATCTTTATAATACAGACCCCATAGCCCAATGGAGGCGTAAAACCCTTTTCAGCCAACTTAACAAAAACAACAAACCATTCAGTCTTATTTTATTTAACTAGCCTAATATCTTAAAGTTAAAACATATCTAAATCATATAGAGAGATCCCTCTCTGAAACTGGTAGAGCTAGATTCCAGTTTTGAAGTGGTTGGATAAAGTTACCTCTTTTAAATCTCTTCTACTCTAACAAACTCTAGGAATTTACAGAGCGTTAACAGTTACAATGCCACAGGCCAGATCACTGGGGGACGTTTCAGCTTAGCCAAAGATAGTAAGAACATCAGAGAGATCAAGTTCACCAAACCCCCTCCACGAATTGATAAACATCTATGGTGATGAAGAAAGTATGGAGGTATCCCTGGTGGCTCCTGTGCAGATCATAGAGGAAAAGGAGCCCGAGAATGAATCTTCCCCAGCTCCTGACGCTCAAATTTGGAGCCCTTCATGGAATGATCAAGAGGTCAAAAGTGTCTTAGACATTGAGCTACTCGATGTACTAGAAACTCAAAAGGATAGTCTGACGGATGAGCCAGGGTCGAGCGAACAAAAGGAAGAAGATCCATAATAAGAAATTGACGTCTCAACGGTTGATTGGCAAGTAAGTACTGAGCCTACCCCCGATGCTTCAATTTCAACCGATACTCAACCTCCTGATGAGAAACAAACATAGGTCAGACCTTCAAAACACATGGAGGAGGTTCAAGAACCCAGTCTTGAACAAATATACACCATCAGGAGCCTGGGAAATATCCTCACTTGGGGAGATTAGCAAATCCCCAAACCTATGGATGAAGTTTCTAATATACATGCTATCTCCTATGACCAGAAAAGGAAAGCTATCATGAAGAGAACCACCAAGAAGAGGAGGATCACCCTAGATCGCTCCATCCTCATCACTGTGGAGGAAAACCTTATCAACGAAGAGCTTGCCAAGACATATGAACTTATTGGCGCAAGGATGGAAATCACAGATGCCACCCTATACAAAGAAAAAAGGGATGAGGAGGAACTGGTTGATGCTCTTAAGGAATTGGAACATCTGCACCATTTGACGAAATATTAGCAGGACACCACACAGGCTACGGTGTTCCCAAGGATACAATTCTAGGAGGCCTACAGTAAATTCACATATGAATGACACTTATTCACTACAAGGATAGCCGAGCTTCAAGAATACACCCTCATGGCATTGGCGACGTGCAAGGATATGGAAATGTGGTATGAGAAAGCACACCAAGCCATGGAAAGGATTGACTATATCGGTGTGGTTCAATAGGGTCGAGATGCCGAAGAGCATGGCATCCAGGTGCCAAGGGAAAGAAGCATCGACTGCATAAGGAAATTGACTGAATATTGGGTAAAAATGGATCAAGAACCTCATCTGGAAATCCAAGAGAAATGGGCCAAGTGAGAAAAGAGTTGGACCAAGATCAACTGAGCAATGAGAGACATTGGCCTCCCCCAATTTGGCACACCCGATGACTTTGTCGATTTGAATGACATAGTCAAATCACATGCTAAACAATACTCATCATGGGTTGCAGGGGTACCAAAGGTGGCAGATATGGTGCCAAGACAAGTGAAGCGATTCACGGAACACCCGATCAAAGCTCGAACCATGTTGCAGTAGTTAAGTGCCATAATAGTCAAGTATCGGGCATGGGAAATATAGATAAGAGAGATCCTTTTAGCCCCAATGGAACACCATAGATTCTCGTATGCTAACACATCCGAGGATCTCTTCGTCAAGTGGTCAGAGTACGAGAAGAGCTATCCACTCAAGTGAGATCATTTGATGACTCTTTGAAGACTGATAGAAGAAAGCTCCATGTGGCGAGTTTTGTTTTACTTAGCTACACTTTAATAGTTATTTTTAGTTAATAGTATGTTATAAATAGGAGGATCAACTTGTTAGCAAGGTTCGATATTTTTTGCAAAGACCCTCATTTTTTGTATTTGTAAAGAACTATTTCAGAGCTTCCTTAATTGAGAATTTTTGTTTAGGACCAGAGACAAGTTTGTGTTTTCCATCAAAAGTGTGTATGATTGGATGTGAAGAAGTATTATTTCTGATTTCATCTCATGAATGGATGTTGTAAGAAGTAAGAGCTTCTAAATCCATTGATAAGTTATATGATTCAACATTTCTATAGTTCTTGTCTTTAATGACGAAAAGTAAATCATTGTGTTAATATGTGATTGATAATTAGAGTTAAGGAAACTATTTTTCTTTCCATCGTTTATTACATGTATTTTTTCTTCTGATAAATTGTATCTCAGTCAATAATTGGAACACCAACAAGTTAATGTATTAGTAATAGGCCTGTGGTAGAGAATCATTGTCTGCGCACTAGAGTGAAAGGGTTATCCCAAGCTCAACCTTATCTAGTAGTTAAGTTTTCCCACCTTGTTACCCAATTGGTTTATACCAACTCTTATCTTGTATCAGTCCCACCTATAAGAGAAAATACAAAAATAGAACATCCTAACTGAAGGAGAAGCTTTCACTAGAAAACGTAAATCCCATCAATTATTTGGATGGATCGCAAGATCTAGAGAACCATCCCACTATTAAATGTTGCAGAGTCTAATTGGGCCTCAGTGGCAGGTTTGGCTCCTGCTGTTGAGTTAAATGGATTTAAGACCCCTCAACAAAATTAGCGCTATAAGGAGGGCCTGAAGAATGACCGGCTAACAATATTTTTTATAAAATCTTTCACACAACATCTAGATTCATAACAACCGACATGCATGGCTAGTCATTCCCAAGACAACCCACACACATTAAGTACTCTTGAAAGGAGTAACTCACCCTAGAAAGAGGAAGACCATCTATTCCCTGATATACCTTATGCTCTTCCTCACAAGGAATTGAACCAATTCAGAAGAATCACAAGGGCTTACGCCCAACAGATCGGTGTGTTTCTCTTAGCTCCCTTACTTCCTCAAAGAAAACAAGTAATAATACCAGTGATCAAGTCCCCCGACTAGGTTTCCGTGCACACAGTATAATACCTGATATATTTCTCCCTCACCGAAATCGAACATCCTCTCAATCTAGTCCCTGAAACACTAGTTGACAACTTCTCTAAGCCCGACGATTTTTCGGAAGAGGAAGGGTTTAACTCAGAACACTCAGTTTCAGGGTCGAAAGACATGGAGGATAACAATGACCATAATGAATAAAGTGGAAACCCACCTCATAATAATCAACCTTAGTTGGCCATAGAATCTTTGGGCATCACTGGATGAGTTCATAACCTTCCCCAACATCCAGAGAAGTTACTCCCTAAATTTGACCTTGAAACCTCATGATTGCCTGAAGACCATATCAAAAAATTCATACTAGCTATCAAACTGATGAATGTCTAACATGAAGATGTAGTATGCAGGTTATTCCCCTACACTTTCGAGAATTTGGCCTCTACATGGTGTTTTAACTTACCCGTAGGATCCATAACTAGTTGGACAAAGTTTCAAAAGGATTTTCTAGATAAATTTGCAGAAGAAACCACTACAGGATCTTTGATGGTTGAATTATTTGCCACCACCATGAGTTCAAAAGAGAAGGTTAAAGACTTCAATCAAATATTTACCACTATATTAAACAAATTCCAACCCGAAGCTAAACCTACTCAGGAGCTGCAAATTGAAGTATACGCTAATTCTCTCCCAACTTTTATTTAAATGTTTGTGAAAAGGGCTGCCAAACCAACTTTAGCTAAGAATTTTGAAGAAGTCAAAATGATAGAGTTCCAAATGAAAGGATTCAAAGAAGGCCAAGTCTCATTAGTTAATAAATAAGTTCAACCTCCTCCCAGGAGAGGACTACTATTGACTAGACCCCCAGGGAAACAAATAGAACAAGGTCCTGAAAAGGGAAGTGGAGACATAGAAGACCTACAATGCATGGTCAAGAAGTTGTCAATCAAGATCATATACATGAAAGTAAGTGCAGGGGAAGGAAACCAATGCTAGAGGCCCTATAAACCTTTTTTCAAAATAAATAAATTGTTCAAAGCGATTGAACCTCCCCCAACCAACTTAAACATCAATATAGGAAATGTAGCTTATGACTCTTTCTGTACTTATCACCAAGAGAAACACTCTGAAAGAGACTACCCACAATGGGTGCATGCCATGAATTTGATGGCCAATTGATTTCTAGATGAAGTTTCCCTAACTGAACAATCAAGTAGATAAGTTATGAATATTGTTGATCAAGAAGAAGTTGATCCACTAGAAGAAACAACCATGTTGATATGGGATCCTGGCCTACCAATGCCTTCCAATGACCTATTTGAGGTTCAAGAACCACTCACAGAGGTGTTGGCTATGTGAACATGAAATATGGGTCAACCTGTCTCAAACGATCTTACTACTGCCCAAACTTCAAGAGGAAGACCAGCTCCCGATCAACCGAAAGAACCTTTTTTTCCCCAAAGAAATCCTATAAACATCCATACACGAGAATCACCCAAGCTAGACTACAACATAGTAGAAGATTTGAAAATTTTGAAAGAAAGCATATCGGTCATGGACATATGTAGAATCCCTCAGCAAAAGGACTTTATGTTACAAGCATTAAAATCAATATAAAATCCTACAACAAGCACTGATCAAAGAGAAAATATAACTCCCGTGGATCTAAGGAATAAACCAACTTTGAACACCTTCTCTGAAGATAAGAAGGGAAAACATTTTGTCCCACCTTTCCTTTTGGCATTTGAAGTCTTCAACAAAAACCTCCATAATTGTTTGGTTGACTTGGGAGCATCCTCTAATATCATGCCATTTTCTATTTGCAAAACATTAAACACAGTCCCTCTAAAAAGCGATAAACATGTTATACAACTAGACAAAACCTAGGTGAAGGTTATGGGAGAGCTCAAAGATGTAATGATCAGAATAGTGACACATCGTAAATTTGTGCAAGTAATTGACATCATTGTAGTAGATATCCCAAAAGATTATGGATTGTTATTAAGTCGAGATTGGTCTGAGAAATTAAACGGATACTTTAGTACAGACTGGGCTCACCTTTGGCTGCCATTAAAGGGACACATGAATATGATCAGGATCGATAGGGAAATATATCTAAAACATACTGGCATTGACTTAGAAACCCTCAATGAACCCTCATCGACAGATTTCCCCATGCTAGGAAATTATTTATGTGACTCTGATTTCGGAAATTTCTCCCCCTTCTCATCTGATGTCCCTCTTAATCAAAGCTCTGAAATGATTTTTCAAGAAAATTTGTCGACGAAGGCAGAGGAAACCCTCTTCTATCAAGGACATGTGTTATAAATCATGGAACAAACAGGGGTAGAGGAGAAAAGTGACAAGAAAGAGGAATTTGATAGGTTTTTCCCACAATTTTGGACCTTATACTTTGATGGATCCTAATCACAAGAAGGGTCAGGGGAAGGATGCATCCTCATTGATGGAAGAGATAAATGACATTTCCTGTCATGTAGACTAGAATTCAAGTGCACAAACAACATTGTTGAGTATGAAGCTCTATTACAAGGGATAAACAAATCCATATACTTAAACGTTAAAGAATTGAAGGTTTTTAGAGATTCTGAAATCATCTTCAGACAAGTAAGGAATACTATACATTGCAACTCTCCACACCTGAATAATTACCAACAGGAAGTGCACATGATAATAGAACATTTTGAAGCCTTCAACATTACAATAATCTCTAGAACAAAGAAAATTATTGTTGATTCTCTGGCCATCGCTGCCTCAAGGATATCACCTTTAGAAGATTATGAAGCCTCCCGGTTCACTGTGGATCTACTCTACAAACTGTCGGTACCCAAAAATATTTCTAATTGGAAGGTCTTCGAAGGATATGAACAGATCATAAAAAATTTGACCAATCAGGATAATTTTAAAGACTTGGCTATTGACGATGAAGTATTCCAGGAACAATCAACAAAAACCGATCCTCAGACAGATCAACCACAAACCAATATCTCACATGATACCAAAAGGGGTAGCTAATTTAGAAAACCTTTTTGTCTTAAGAGAAAGGTTCAAATGGTCAACCAACACAAATACGGGAAGTTCATGTCCCATGCATGAAACTATAAATATAAGAACCTCGGAAAACCCAAAGAATATATATCTCGGCAAGACAATATCTAAAGAGGAAAGGAAGGCCTATCTCAAAATTTTCAGAAAATATCAAGATGTTTTTTCTTGGTCCTACCGAGATATGAAAACTTATGATACTCGCATCATTCAACACACTATCCCATTAAGACCTGAAGTGAAATCCTTCCAACAGAAGCTCCATAAGTACCACCCATCCCTGGAACCTCTCATGTGTCAATAGTTAAAGAAACTATTAGATTCAAAAATTATATTCCAGGTTAAACACTCTGCATGAGTAGAAAATTTGGTCCATGTGAGGAAAAAGTCTGGGGAGATCCGCTTATGCATAGATTTCAGAAACCTCAAAAGAGCTTCAGAAAAGGGCACCTACCCAGTCCCACCCATGGAGCAACTTTTGCAGACCGTGTCAGGCTCTGATATTTTTTGTAATATTCCAGATATAAAAATTATGTAGAACAAAAATAAAATGGTATAAATGGTATATAAACAACAATATAACCATAACAAAACCACAATAACACCAAAATGATATCAGAATAACACAAGAATGAGCACTTCGATTACTGAGAGAAATGTTCACTTGCCTCTTTGAGGGGGCAACCTCCAGTTGAACAAAGCTCTATTACAATAATATCCAAGACAACAATTCTCATACCCTTGACTCTTATTTATACTAAATATGTCTATCAAAAGAACCATCTAGAGGAAGATCCTTCTAGAAGAAAAAGATTCTATTAGGTCTTCTCACATTAGACTTATTATTCCTTATTTCTAGGCCTTATTAATATTGGCCTTTATTACATCAGAATACATTATTCTACCTACGTGAGGGGTTAGGTCCCTAACATGTCCTCCCCCTTAAAAACATCCTTGTCCTCAGGGCTTGAGATGTGGAAATTGTTGTAGAATGGTAGTTGGTTCCCAAGTGGCATCTTTTGGGGTTGTATCTTTCCACTAGACTAACACTTCCTTGATGGTTCACTGATGTAGGCGACACTCACATTGGTCCAAAATTGCGTCTGGTTGTAGCCAAATCGAGCCTTCTTCATCCAACTCAGGAAGGTTGGTTTGAGTTATGCACTTAGTTACAATCACCTTCTTTAAGGAGGAAACATGAAAAAAAAGATGTATCTTAGAATGACTGGGAAAAGATAACTGATAGGCCACCTATCCCACATGCTTGAGAATAGTATAAGGACCATATAATTTGGGCACCAGTTTCTGAAAATGGTCATCCTTGAGGGAATTTTTCTTGTAAGGTTGTAGTCGAAGAAACAAATGATCCCCTTCTGCAAATTGATTTTCAGAGCGCCCTTGATCTTCTTTTTGCTTCATACGATTTTGGGAAATGACCAAATTCTCTATGAGGGTACAGAGAATAGCCTCTCGAACTATAAGTTTTTGGTCCACCGCCAGGACCTTCGAAACACCTGGTAAATATGAGAGAACTGAAGGTGGATTTTTTCCATATACTTCTTCAAAAGGAGTCATGCGGGTATATTTATGGTATAAAGTATTGTACCACCATTAAACTAGTGGAAACCATTGAACCCACTAATTTTTCTTTTCCGGTGCAAAACACATCAAATATGTTTCCAAAAACTTGTTGACAACTTCAGTTTGACCATCAGTCTGGGGATGATAAGTTATGCTGAGATGAAATTGGGTGCCTTGTAGCTTGAACAGTTCTTGCTAAAAATTGCTGGTGAAAGTTGGGTCACAATCATAAACAATAGAATGCGGCATGCCATGAAGCTTGAAGACCTGATCCACGAAAAGTTGAGCCACAGTGGATGTTGTAAATGGGTGTTGAAGAGCATAGAAATGAGCATACCTAGAAAGGCTATCAACGACCACCATGATGACTTATTTATTGCCCAATTTATGTAAGCCTACAATAAAATACATAAAGGTATCCCTCCAAATAGTAGGTGGAATCGAAAACGGTTGTAGTGTTCCAGGATATTTGACTGTTTCTCCCTTGTTGTGTTGACACATATCACATTTAACCATAAAATTACGAACATCCTGCTTCATACCATCCCAGAAAAAAGAATGTTTGACCCTATCATAGGTTTTGGTAAACCCTAAGTGCCCAGCTGTGGGTGTAGCATGAAGCTCAGAAAGTACCATGGATTTAAGTTTTGAATGTTTACCTAAATACAAATGGACTTGGTATCAAATCTCATCATGGAGCCAAGAGTAACCCGGGGAAACTGGAGAATTGGACTGCAATTGTTGTATCAGATGTGAACTTTTGGGATTGTGTAGCCATTCCTGGAGAATGGCTTGGAGCCAATATGGTACAATGAAGGAGAGAGAAAAAGGGACCCTTCATCTTCATATTTTCTGGAAAGTGAATCCGCAACCACATTGTCTTTGCCTTTCTTATAAATTATCTCATAATCATATCCAAAGATATTAGTCACCCATTTTTGTTGCTCTGGGGAGGAAATGTGTTGTTCCAGAAAATACTTGAGGCTTTGATGATCTATCTTAATTTGGAAGTGTTTCCCTAATAGATAAGGGTGTCAAAGATAAATGACATGTAGAATAGCCAACATTTCCTTTTCATAGATTGATTTTCCCAAATTTCGTTCAGAAATTTGTTTGTTGGTAAAGGCCAAGGGCCAACCCTCTTGCATAAGGACAACACAAATTCCTTTTCATGAAGCATCACATTCTAGGAAAAAGGTCTTTGTGAAATCCAGAAGTTCCAGGACTGGAGTGGTGCACATGTCCATCTTCAAGGTTTGAAAAGCCTGAGCAACTGCTGGAGTCCAGGTGAAAAAATTATTTTTAAGGAGTGCAGTGAGAGGGGCCGCAATCTTTCCATAGATCTTAACAAACTTGCGATAATAACTTGTTAAGCCCAGAAATCTAGACAAGATTTTGAGAGTCTTTTCTTGAGGCTAGTCTTGCATAGGTTCAATATTTTTAGGATCCACCCTGACACCGTCCTTGCCAACAAGATGACCCAAGTATTCGACTTCTGAGGTGCCAAAATCACATTTAGATTGTTTCAGGAAAAGTTGGTACTGAGAGAGTATATGGAGAACTCAATCCACATGAGCAATATGGTATGTCCAGGTTTTGCTATAGATGAAGATGTCATCAAAGAAAACTAAGACAAAATGATGAAGAAAAGGATGGAAGACATGATTCATGAGGCTTTGGAAAGTGGAGGGGGAATTACACAAACCAAAGGGCATGAAACAAAACTCATAGTGGCCCTCATGAGTTCTAAAGGAAGTCTTAGGAATGTCTACCTATTTCATATGGATCTGGTGGTAGCCAGAATGAAGATCAAGTTTAGTAAAGAATTGGGCGCCACTCAATTCATCCAAGAGCTCATCAATGACAGGAATGGGAAATTTGTCTTTAATGGTGAGTTTTTTGAGGGCACGAAAATCATGACACATGCGCCAAGAAACTTATTTATTCATGACCATGACCATAGGGTAAGAGTAGGGGCTCATACTAGGGCAAATAACACATGCGTTAAGCAATTCTTGAACCATTTTCTCAATTTCATTTTTTGGGGAAAATGGGTGATGATAGGGACGGATATTGGGAGGAAGGCTTCCTAGGACAAGTGGAATGGAATGATCATGAACACCACGGGAAGGAGGGAGTCCTTGGGGAGTGAAAAAGACCACTTGATGTTTAGAGAGGATGGATTGGAGGTCTTGTGGTAGAGAGGGTGTCTCAATTGCTTCTATGGCATGGAGTTGGGAAATAATGCGTGAATTACCTTTTTTGAGAAGCTTTTCCATGCGATGGGAACTAATGATATCAGGGGAACCGATGATGATGCCTTGGAACTTATATTGCTGGCCCTCCTGGTTGAATTGCATTGTTAATTCCTTAAAATCCATGAGAATGGGACCCAAAGTCCTTAGCTAGTCTGCACCCAACACAATGTCACTACCTCCCATGTCGATATCAAACATATGAGATTTCAGGTGGTAGTCACCAATTTGGAGATGCAAATTTTCACAATGCCCTCCACATTTCATGGACCCACCATTAGCAATCATGATTTGGAAATTATTGACTGCATGCATATAGCAATTAGTTTCTTGGGAAATGTAATGATGAATAAAATTATGGGTTATTCCACTATCAACAAGAATGATGACCTTCTTATGCTTGATGTAGCCAAATAGTTTGAGGGTTTGGGGAGTAGAGAAGCTAGTGAGAGCATTTAGGGAAATGACTGGTTCTACTTCAAGAGGGTCTAAGGGAGGGGACATGTCGGTGGGTTTAGGTGACTCAGACACAAGGGGAGCTTCAACATCCTCTTCCAAAACATCCTCCGATATGGCCATAAATATATTTTGTTCCATACACTTGTTTCCTGGAAAATATTTGTCATCACAATTATAACAAAGGCCTTTGAGTTGGCATTCATCCATTTTGGCCCTAGTCAATTTTTGGATATTTAGTGGAGTAGAAGGAGGAGTGGGATTTACTGGTTTAGTGTGAGGAATACAGGAGGGTTTCTGATTTTGAGAAGAGAAAATTTGTTGTGTTTCATTAGCTCGTTTAGTAGCCTCCACCCAAATCTGAGTGTTATAACCCTAAATTTCACCATACATGCTTACCTAGCATCAAGCCATCTTAGATCCCTTCTTTGCCAAAGCACTACTGAGCAACTCTTTAAAAAACCCCTCTTATAAGGGCCCACATGCCCTACTCCATTACTGCATGTGTGTACATGCTAGATGACCTAAAACAACCCGCGTGGACTGACAAAATCATGAAAAAAGGAAAGTTGTCAAAGGAACACACAGCTCTGGATGAGTTAACTGAAACTCCCGACCATGCATGGCCGAGGGTTCATCCAAATACCTAGATTCTTCTATCCTATAAAAGAAGGGCTAGGGGTCCCATTTGGAAGAGGAAAAATATAGCAAAGACACTCTGCCCATTTTCATATTCCCATTGTCCCAACCCTTTAGCATTCCTTGTACCAGAAGAGATACAAAGCAAAGACGTTGGAGGACAGTTGAAGAGGAGCCCAGGATCAGGTTTGTGGAGCAGTGGCTGGTCTCAATTTTTTGTAAGTTGACTCATTCAAAGTAATAAAGAAAATGCTTTTCCCATCCCAATTCATGAGTTATTCATAATTTGTTAAGTACATGTTTGAATCTCTAACCTGCTAGTCTATAAGTAAGATGCATGTGTAGTTGTTTCTTGTCTTGTATGCAGGTCAGTGTTGGAAAGGAGAATTGTGAAAAAGTGATTGAGTGCAACAAGGGATCGACATCAAACGCCTAGAACAAGGTAGGTTGATCTAGCCATGTTTTACTGAAAAGAAATAGGATTTAAGTCTGGGGATGAAGGTAGAAAGTAGATTTTCTCTTGGTCATATCTACATGCAAAGTCTAACCCTATTTGCTAGTCCATAAGAATATTTCCCTCACAACAGAATTGGCGACCATACTGGGGAGATCTCTAGGGTTCCAGGAATTTTATTTTTGTGTAGTTTTTAGAAAAAGACTGGTTTTTCTTGCCTATTTTTTTTTTTTTAGTTTCTGTAAAGTCTGAGCTAGCAGAGAATCTGGTTTTCCATACCATCTTTCTCTGATTTGCTTGATGGTGTTTTTTTGGGACCCACAGAGGTACACGCGGCCTGCATAAGGTATGCATGCGTGTACCCGTGCCCTACTCTCTTACAACCCACGTGTGAACGCTAGATGAAGAAGTATCAGTAGCGTGTAGAGCCCAGAGAATTTTTAAGGCAGTCATCCACTTCCCTGTCAGAATCAGACATTCTCAGGGGTTTTTTGGAATTCTGTCTGAGTCTTGGTTGTTTGCAGTGTTATCTCAGATTGTTTTACTTTATGATTTTTTTCATTTCTTGGTTTTCTTTTTCCTATTAAAAAGAGTGTCCAAGCCTTCATGAGATATTGGTTATCCATATCAGTGGTCTCTTCCTGGTCTGGGTTGTCTATTTTTTCTGTTTTTTCTCAGATTTTAGATATACACCTGGCCTGTAAAAGTAATTGCCAATCGACTCAAGCCAATCCTGCCGTTCATCATCTCAAATGAGCAGTCTGGCTATGTAGAGGGGAGGCAAATCATGGACAGCGTCATTCTAGCCAATGAGGTTGTACACTCCTTAAAATCGAGCAACACACTAGGTATGCTCATCAAGCTCGATCTTTCAAAAGCTTTCGATAGGCTAAGTTGGCAATATATGCGTGCGGTCTTGGAATCCTTTGGCTTTTCCATCAGCTGGATTGAATGGATTCTAGAGCTAACTTCCTCTCCATTCTTTTCCATTCTTGTCAATGGCTCTCCCGCTCGACCCTTTCACTCCTCTCGAGGCATCAGGAAAGGTGATCCACTTTCCCCTTTCCTCTTTGTCATCATGGCAGAAGGCCTTGGCCGCTACCTCAAAGATGCAGTCCTTGATGGCTCCCTCTCTGGGCTGCAGATCCACGACCTCCATCCGACGCCCTCGCACAGTCAGTTTGTTGATGATACCCTCCTTATGATTACCCCCACGGTCAGAGATGCTAATAAACTCAACTCTATCCTCTCTGATTTTTCGGACGCCTCTGGCATGCTTCTTAATTTGGATAAATCGAAGCTTTTCTTCTTCAACACGCCTATCCCGGTCCAGGTTCATCTTTCAAATCTTCTAGGCATCGCCAGAAGCTCCCTCCCCTCAACCTACCTTGGTATTCCTCTTTCTGGTGAGTCAGCTAAATCCATTTCTTGGGACAGTCTGCTTCTCTCTTTAGCCAATAGGCTGAACAACTGGACGTTCAGGCCTCTAAATATTGCGGCCAGACTGATTCTGCTCAAATCAGTCCTGCAGGCTCTACCCACGTATCTCTTCACTGCCTTAGCCGCACCTGTTTCAGTCATCAAAGCCATTCGAAGTATCCAACGCAACTTCCTATGGAAGGGGCACCACAGTAACAAGAAATGGGCTCTAGTGGGATGGGAGAAGCTCTGCAAACCTAAGAAACTAGGAGGACTGGGCATTCGGGACCCAGGGAAAATGAACAAGGTCATGGGAGCCAAAATGTGGTGGAGATGGCTGCAACATCCGCAAGAGCTTTGGGCGCGGCTATGGAAACAAAAGTACGCCCCATATGTGCCTCTCAATCAACTAGTCAGATTCAATGAACAGGTGCAAGGATCCAACATCTGGAATACAGCCTGGAGAAACCGCCCCCTTGTTCAGTAGCACGCCTTCTGGGAAGTCAGAAATGGCAAAAGCGCTATATTTTGGCAGGATTCCTGGCAACAGCTGCCCCCCCTCGACGATATGGAAAGCCTCCAACCTCTCAAGCTCAGTCTGCAGCAAAACACTTTCAACAATGTTCAGGACTTCTGGCTTCCTTCTCAAGAAAGACAGCCATGGAGACATTGGAAAACCAGCACCACAGACCTGAGCATTAGGGAGACTCTTGATCTCAGCCCTTGGCAGGAATGCCTGCAAACCAGGAAAATCCCAACCCGAGAAGGACCGGACATCCTCCGATGGGGCCACACCTCATCTGGTTCTTTCTCGGTAAAGGAAGCATATTATCTGCAAG
>ML800131.1:539695-560983 GCA_009831015.1 Picea engelmannii
AACGCCTAGAACAAGGTAGGTTGATCTAGCCATGTTTTACTGAAAAGAAATAGGATTTAAGTCTGGGGATGAAGGTAGAAAGTAGATTTTCTCTTGGTCATATCTACATGCAAAGTCTAACCCTATTTGCTAGTCCATAAGAAGATTTACCTCACAACAGAATTGGTGACCATACTGGGGAGATCTCTAGGGTTCCAGGAATTTTATTTTTGGGTAGTTTTTAGAAAAAGACTGGTTTTTCTTGCCTATTTTTTTTTTTAGTTTCTGTAAAGTCTGAGCTAGCAGAGAATCTGGTTTTCCATACCATCTTTCTCTGATTTGCTTGATGGTGTTTTTTTGGGACCCACAGAGGTACACGCGGCCTGCATAAGGTATGCATGCGTGTACCCGCGCCCTACTCTCTTACAACCCACGTGTGAACGCTAGCTGAAGAAGTATCAGTAGCGTGTAGAGCCCAGAGAATTTTTAAGGCAGTCATCCACTTCCCTGTCAGAATCAGACATTCTCAGGGGTTTTTTGGAATTCTGTCTGAGTCTTGGCTGTTTGCAGTGTTATCTCAGATTGTTTTACTTTATGATTTTTTTCCTTTCTTGGTTTGCTTTTTCCTGTTAAAAAGAGTGTCCAAGCCTTCAGGAGATCTTGGTTATCCATATCAGTGGTCTCTTCCTGGTCTGGTTTGTCTATTTTTTCTGTTTTTTCTCAGAGTTTAGATATACACCTGGCCTGTATAAGGTCATCTCGCGTGTACATGCCCTCTAGATATATACAACTCACGTTCGCACGCTTGTTGTTGGGTTATCAGTCGCGTGCTTGGGTAGGATAGTTTTTGTTGGGGGTAAGGGAGTCATCCTTTCCCTTGATGAGAATTATACCTCTCAGGGATTTGAATCTCTGTCTTAGCAGTCAGTAGCTTAGGATTAATCTTACCCTTAGCTTACCTTTTCTCATTTAAAAGTTGTCATAAAAAAAAAAAAAAAAATTAAGGTTTTTAGACAAGTGTGAGAGTCATTTTTTTTTTTAAAGTTGCTAGTGTGTGATTTTTTGAATTGATTCTTTGTGATCTGCGATTAGGAAAAAATAGTTTTTCTTGGTTTTTGCTTGTTGGTATTTTTCCTTTTTTCTTTATCAAGCATTTAAATAAATAAAAAATCTCTTTTCATTTTCATGTTTGGTTGAAGAGTGTGTTTCTGCATTATTACCCAGGGAAAAGTCGTTTATTTCATAATTTTTTACAGTTTACTTAGATCATAAGTAGCTTGTAGTCAAGTGAAATTTCTTTTGAGTTTGCTGTCCAAAATCTTAGAAAATTATAAAAAAAAATATTTTGAAAAGTTGTTGAAATTTTGCATTAAGTGAAAGTTTTTGTTTCCATCTTTTTTATTCATTTTTTCTTTCTTCTTTTACACATCATCAGTTTCACTTTCATACCCCTTGACATAAGCAGGGATGATTTTAGGGGCTAAATTTCACTCATGAGCTAATTTTCCATGGTTTAAAAAAAAAAAGATTTGCTATTTTAAAAATAATTCGCCCAAATTCTATAGCATAAAATTATTTTACCTTAAAAATCGCCAAATATTTATAAAAACTATATCAAATCCTTAGAAATTTGAATATTTTTACAAAAATATCGCGAAACATTTATAGTTGGAATATGAAGGATTAGTAAGATTCGCCAAGGTTTATACATTTTAAAATAAATTTCCATCCTTAAAATCATCACTGGACATAAGACAAAGCCATAAAATTAAGACTAAATCTAAAATTTATTAGACTTTTATGTTTGTAGGGTTAACCAACTAGTTCAAGATTAGGGCCTTGGATTAGGTTGGAGAGGAAACTCTTCAAGGCCATTTAAAAATCAAACATTGGAGTTTGAGTTAGGGAGTGTCTAAGTCCAGTATCGTGGAAGTTATCTGGGACCACCCTCTAACACAGGGGATAAACACGAGGTCGCGTGCGGAAAGGTAGTGGAGATAACCCCTCCAAAGCTGGACCAATCGTAGTGGAGAACACATATAGAGGGATTCTTTTGGGATTCCATCGATTGCATTTGCCACGGGGCTTCATGGGTCTCGAATCCGTTCGAGGTCCTCAGTTGTCTTCCAGACCACTTACTTTTGATACCCTTGATAGGTTTCGGGCTCGATACCCTGCTCATTGTGGTCTACCCTCCTGGTGACTATTCGCGCACTGGAAACCTAGTTGCCTCTCTTTTTTAGGGACATACATAGGTGACTACGGGGGTATACTGCGGTACCTAGGTGTTGACGGGCAAAATCGACCGTCCGTCAACTGAGAGAGTGGAACCGGTCCGGGGTTGTCTAATAACCCAAGCCATTTGGAATGCACCACCCTGACGGGTTTAGTGGCTCCGTTAGCCGATCTAAGGTCCCAAGAAAACCAAAGAGAAAACTACTCTAAACTAACTAATCTAACTAAAACTAAACTAAACTAACTAAAACTAAATAAAACAAACTAAACTAACTAACAATAAATAAAACAAACTAATCTAACTAATCTAATTAAAACTGACTACTAAACAAACTAAACTAAAACTACTCTAACTATTCTATATATACAATCTACTAATTACTATTATACTAATTCTAATTAACTTTTAAATTGCTAACTGCAATATAAATTATTCACAAAATATACAATATTGACAATTTATAGATTTAATTAAAACCTGRAAAAATCATTTGCAATCTGCCCTAAGACARTAAAAGATATTTTTTKATTTTTTKATTTTATGAACAAGAAATAAAACTTACTGAAATTAAACAATCTAATATACTAACTACACATATATCTAACTAAAATACTAACAAATATACTTAACAAATAATAATAAWAAAAAAACAGACCTAGAAACGCTCCAGATTTGTCCTGTGTATGATGACTATACCAGCAGATCGGAGGAAGGAAACTCGCACCGACTAATCCAGAAKCTTCTCATAAACGATAGCTGCAATGCTCTTTGAGTTTATTTACAGGACAAACAAGACATAAAAAATCATAAAAATTATATGATTTATAAATCTCTACAATTAGGTAAACCTGTTATGCAAAAACTTATACTTAATAATCCAGTTGATGAAGAAGAGAAATCTGTCGTTCACAAACTGAATCAAGTAATTGCTATGTTTTTAAATACTGGAAGAAATCAGATATGGATCATATTAATTAAATCATATCATTTGCACAAGACTAAGATAGCTAAAGTAGTCATTAACCAAATGCAAATTGATAACATAAACACAAAACAAAAGATTGATATTATGAAAAGCTAAAGATGTAGCAGAACATCAATTTTTGTCTCAGTCTGTATTAGATATCCATATCCTTGTTCTCCCATGAATGAGGATGATCATTATTACAAAAATAATAAGTATTTAAAGGTTTTCCACAGGGTAAAACCTCCCTGTGGAAGTTATAAAATTGTTTACATGAAATCTGGGAGATATCTCAAAGTTGCCTAAACTAGGAAATTAAAATGAAATTAAAATATCCAAATATCCTCTAAACTGTCCATCAAATCCCATGCAATTCGAATTCACCTGAAACAGGTAAGAAATAGACAAGTTAGAAGACTCTTTTATTAATAAAATGATAAAAATTAAATTCTATAGACTTAGCTACAGAATCATCTGATTCTGTAACTAGTCTAAATGAGATACAGAATCAACATCAGAATCGATTCAAAATATTTTAAGAAATTCCATTCAATTGACATCCAATAATTATTTGAGAACGAATCATAGATTGAAACCATTATTCCATTATGAACTCAAAAAGGATACACATCATTTAACCGAGTACAGAGATAGAAATACTCTGTTTCAATTATTGGCATAAGTCGGGTAAATGAAATCATGTATAACAGAATCGTAATCATTTCTCAACCAATCGAATCCATCTGTTATGAGATCGTTTTGAAAACAAATCGTAATCACATCGTTACACTTGTGAATCGAACAGGATTATCACAATAACTGTATAGCAAGCGATTTAGGCTGTGAACGAATCCAAACGATAATTGACTCATAACAAAATCGTAACAAGATTAATCAAACAGGTTTTGTCATAGATTTCGATCATTGATCATTGCACAGTAAGTAAAGAAGATCGATTAATTTTGATCACAATCGTTTCAATCAAACGAATCATATCAGGTTTTGACCAATTCATTTCACAAATCTAAAATACAGAGCATCAATTATAATCTGAACTCGACTCATAGGACAAACTTGCCAAATTAGAGCAAAAGCGAATCGATTAGCTAAGATTTTCACATAGTTGTTATGATTGGGATTCATTTTCAATTCGGGCACGAATGTTATTTGAGCGTAATGTTTTCATCAAAGAGATAGAGTCATTATCCTTAACTTGGAAACAATCAAAGATAGAACATCACACGACACAACATCGTAGCAAGTATCTTCCCAAAAACATTTACCAGTGATAGCATACCAATGATAACGAAATCGAATCTGAGTAAAATCGTAAGAATCAAACTCAATCAATTCATTTACCAACCATAGAATATGGATCATAACCAAATCAAATCCGAACATGATTATGTTCTAAACTGAATATGAAAAATTTCCTTTTCAAATCGGATACAAACCAATTCATTTGAAGGCAAACTATTAATTTTGTCACCTTAACAAGGCAAGCCAGTCAATCAAATTCAAGTGAATATCACTCAAATCCAATCAAAATCTATTGATTTCTATACTGGTAACAATTAGATCGTATATCGAATTGAAATTTCTTTTTTATTCAAAGCAAATCTATATATAGAATGCACACAATATAACAGAGTTATTCAAGATGTGAACAGAACTGTTTAAAAACTGAATTGAAAACATTATATCAACCTAGATTATTTACAAAACAAAACGATGTGAAAACCATACCTGTGTAGAGACGAGGCTGCTTGTTTATACCATCTTGGAATTTACAATAGCCGTGGCTGATTCCACATTTTTGAACAAGATGGAATCGACTGTCTTTTGCTTTTTATCTGTCATTTGGAGCTTGGCCTTTTGACTAGTTAGAACTGCAATCTGGTCTTCCAATGATTGAATCCTTGATTGGAGTATCATGACATCAATATAATATCGCTCTAACCATGAATTGCATTGATCACAGGGTGACTGTGTGGGTTTAGACAGAGCAGGCGAAGGTTTGGACAAATGACTGAGGGTTTCATGAGGCACTTTAATACCCGGCTAGTTAGGGTCGTCCTTTAGGTAGGGGGGTAGGTTTGATACAAAATCATAAGGGGGTTCATGACACAAACCTTGTGAGTAGGGATACTCACTAGCTAAAAAACATTGCACTTCCGAATCAGAGTCCTCACTCAAGACAATAGGGTTTGGCTCAACAGGGGATTTTGGTTTGTTTCGTGCCATTCTCGAAATGAGTCAGGCATTCCTCTTCCCTTTGACATTTGCAGTAAGGTTTTCCTTGAGATTTTTTCTCATAGGCTTTCTAATAGCCTCTGCACTCTTAGTTACAGTGTCGGGTAAGTTGGTAGGAGGGTTGGCCGAGGTTTTAGGCAGTAGGAGGTGTAAGGGTATAGGCGGTTCAGCCTTAGTCTCAGTTACCACAGGTTTATCAACCTGTACAGGGTCGGTGTCCTCAAAGCCATTGCGGGCGATGAAGGCCTTCGAGCTGTCACCAAGAAAATTCAAATGATAAACAATGATGAGCTTAATAAGCCCATGGTGAAACAGGTTGTTTTCGGCCTTGTGCCTTTTATATTTTTTGGACATTTTATACAGGCTCCGATGAAAATAGAATGACATGTTTAGAGGATACCCTATAAAAATCATCAATAGACGCAGGTGGTAGAGGAACACAAGCCTGTATCGACCTTCACAGGTCATGACCTACTTGACTAGCATTAATAAGTCATGAGATCGTTGTTTGAGCATAGTTACGGGCATACCTTTATCACAGGAGGTGATTTTGCGCGATTGAAACAGCAATGTCCATGACACTTCTTTGACCTTTCAATTCTTAAACCAGCGCTGTCCCGAAGTAGGTAACCCTGTGGCTGAGCTGATAAACTGTTCATCAATCTCTAACTGTACATCGCCTACCTTGTCTCGATAACCATCGAAATTCATGGCAAACTGTTGAGCTACGCAATGGTTAAAACCCTCAAAACATTTCACGAAGGTAAGCCATCCACTGTCTGCCAAATCTTGGCAGGCATTGTCAAACATCAACAGGGCATGGTTTCCATTGGGTTCAACTCGCACGACTGGCACCATGGATCCGAATGCATGATAAGGGAAGGGTTTGAATTCACCAACACACACAGTAACAGAGCTACCCGAACCAACAACAATGAACAAGACAAAAGGGGTAAGCATAAATGCATGCATGTGAAGGTGGTTGAGTCTGCCATGCATAATATTCATTATCCAAGTACAACCACCAAATTTCATAGTTGTTCACTCCATAATAATAGTTCAACCATTAATCCATGTGTACAACCAATGAAATCAAATGTGTATTCCAATACACGCAAATGTTATGCCATGGTGTTCAAACATCCGACGTATAAATCAAAACCCAAAATCAACTATGCGCCAATGTATATAATCAAAAGTTTAACCAAGGTGCCAAACGATATTCATAATAGTTGACAAGCCGAAAATTATAAAAGGATTAACATAAGGATTATATCATATATATATATATATATATATAAATTTAATCAAACCCCTATGCATTTCATAGAATCAATAATCAGACAAGTCATATAAAGTGTAAATCCAAAGGATGAATGCCTTCAATAAAACCAAGTTATACAATCAATCGAAGTATGAGAACCGATCAAAGGATATTGCCAGTCATATAGTGATCATTAAAAGGTAAGCGCAATAGGCATGATGACAAAATAAATATTCACAGTTCAGATAATGATCGAAATGTGACTTTGAAAGGAGAAGTTTTCACACTTACAGTCATGAAAACTTAACAAAGACAAATGTGGAAATGTCGTGAAAAATGTAAATGTCGTCTATTTGAGAAATGGGACGAAAAAATTGATGTTTGCAAGACATAGGTGTAGGCAGCTTATAGGATAATGGAAAAAGTTAATTGGCTGCCAACAATGGCGACACACTAGTAGAAGTAGTTATCTGTGTCAAAAGAAACAAATTCATATTAGGACAGCAAAGAAAATTTCAACTCAAATATAATAACCATAAAATCAAGCAAACATCATCATTAACCATCTTTTCCAGCAGTGTTTCAAAATATGAAAACCAATAAAAGTCTTAAGATTAGCAAGTCACGATATTAAAGATAAAATCTCCAATACTGTTGGCATAGCCACTGCTTCTAGCAGGCATCCATAGCCTCGACGGGGTTTCCATTTAACCCACTCTGACATCTGTATCCTGCCAAGAAGTTCTGGATCAGAATAAAGGACATTAAAGAGGTTTCTTATTTTTTGGCAAAATTTTCATATACCCGACATTGCTTCACTACCAGCAGGCCTGTTCAGTACCCTGGCGACGTTGTCTTAGAGCCATGCATGCATTTACCCGCTGCCAACAGACCTGTTCAATATCCCGGTGGGTTTACAAGCACTTCCCACAGCTCTTATTCATAATTTATTTTATTTTGTTTTTTCTGGATATATATTTGAGCGGGGTGACGCTGAAAATCTTGATATTTTAACATATTTTTTTAGACCTCATCAGAATTTTTTAGGACTGTCCTCTATTTAGATCCAAAGATTTTTTATTTATAAAAACAACTTCCTATGACAGGGAGACATCTTTTGAGTCATTCCGTTACGGAAAAGGGACAGCGTAAAAAGATAATAGATGATCTTGACAAGCTTTGCTCAGAGATTGAAATCAGTTAACTTCTTTTAAACAACAGAATTTTCCAACATAGATATCAATTTCAACAATATATCATTGATGTTTGTAAAAAAAAATTAGAAGTTATTTCAGCGAAGAAATTTTTCTATCGTCTTTGTCTGAATAGCTCAATGTACAGGTATGTGTATTTTTCAAAAAAAAAAAAAAGCTGATAAAATCAAATCAAAACCAAAACAGAAAGAAAACGAAAATTCAAACAGAAATGAAATATTTACATAGTATACAAGGGTAGTTATCAAGAAAAGTATCTTTTCAAGGCTTGGTCATTCACCGGATAGGTGTCAAGCTACCCTTCAAGATTCCGCAATCGAAAGGAACTAGGACCCAACTTTTCAGCAATTAAAAATGGTCCAAGCCATAAGTTTTGAAATTTGGTGTGCTCACCCTTTCCTTCGTGTGGTTTGTCCCATTTTAAGACGAGATCGCCTACTTCAAAATTTCTATCAGAAGCAGAATTAGAATCGAACCAGCTTTTAACCAATTGTTGATGTTGATCTAACTTATGCTTAGCTTGGGCTCTTACTTCTTCTACCTTCATCAAAGCGTTAATTCGGTTTTCTAAAGGGGGACAATCTTCTTCTTGGACTTTTTGGGACAAATGAGGTGAAGGAAGAAGAATGTGAGGTGGCAGAATAGCTTCTCTGCCATAAATGAGAAAAAAGGGGGAATTACCTATAGCATATTTTGGCGTCACCCTATCATCCCATAGTGCGTTCAGCAGTGCATTGTGCCAATTCTTGTGATTTTCAACCATAGTTCTCTTGATAACTTTGATCAGGTTCTTGTTTGTTGATTTTGCTAATTCGTTACCCTGGGGGTAGTAACTAGCAGAATACTTCATCTTAATTCATTTCTCCAAAGAAAACTCGCTCATCTCAAGAGAAGAAAAATATGAAGCGTTGTCAAAGACCAGACAATCAGGGATACCGAAACAAGTGATAATATTCGAGTTTAGAAAAGCGATTACCTCACTGGTGTTGACAGTTCTTAGCGCAACAACTTCAGACCACCGAGTAAAGTAATCTTTGGCTGTCACAATATACTTATGTTGTTGCAAGGATGGAGGGTTAACTGGACCTATGATATCAAGGCCCCATTGCTGGAAAGGAGAATCTACTGAAACGGGTTAGAAGGGAAAGGCTAGTTTTTGTAACCGCCCTGATGCTTTCTGATAGATGATACATTTACGACACAAGGCATGGGAATCCCTAAAAAGTGTGGGCCAGTAATAACCAAATCTTAAAACGTTATGAGCAGTGGTGTCGCCACCAAAGTGACCACCAGCTTCTCCTGCATGCAACTCTAGCAAGACTTTTTCTGCTTCATCTTTCTCGAGACAGCGCATCAGTACGCCGTTAAAATTATAAAAAAACAGTACACCATTAACTAGATTAAAGGAGGCAGAATTTAGTCTTAATGCTCTTCTCTTGGCGGGGTCAAGGTGACGGGGTGATGACCCATGTTGAAGACATAATCTAATATCGTCGTACCAGGGACTAACGAGGTTTTGTGTGCAACAGATCAAACTTTGATCGCTTTGTCCTAGGTTTGACGTATCACTATCTTCTTCCTGTCCTGTTTCCAAATCAACAACCAACTTACACAACCCTTGGCCTCTCACAATCTGAGCTGGGGTGATCTCTAAGTCATACTCCTGCAAGGAGGTGACCCAGTTAGCTCTCTTCTCTCCTAACTCCTTTTGTACTAACAAGTTCCTTATGGCAGGGTAGGGGACAATGACTTTCGTCCTTGACTTCAAAAGATAAGACCGGAAATGCTTAACTGATTTGAAAATAGCATAGGCTTGCTGATCAACCGCTAGGTAGTTAAGTTCAGCACCTTTGAAATCAGAGCTCATAAAGGTGATGGGTACTTTGTTGTTATCGGCATTCTTCTGAGTTAGGACAGAAGCATAGGAATGGTCAGAGGCAAAAGTATAGAGTGTAAAATCTTGAGAGAAGTCAGGGCTCATGAGAGAAGGAGAGTCTATTATGGCCTTCTTTATGGCATTAAAAGCTTGATTTTTTGTGGGTCCCTGGTGATATTGGGTGTCTTTCTTAATCAGGTTCTACAGAGGCTTGACCATTTCGAAGAAACTGGGGATGAATCTTCTCACAAAATTAATCTGGCCTAAGAAAAACTGCATGGATTTTTTGGATGTAGGAGGGGGAAGTTTAGCGATGAATTGAGTCCTCTTGGGGTCAATAATCATCCCATCACTAGACACAATGAATCCTATGAGTTTACCTTGTTCTACTGCAAAGATGGACTTTTTGGGGTTCAAGGTGATGTCGTACTTACGACATCGTAGCAAAACGGCTCGTAAGTGAGCTAGATGATTGTCTTTGTTTTTAGAATAAACGGTCACATCATCTAAGTAAACTATGACAGAGTGATTGATTAAGCCTCGAAAAGAAATGTCCATTTCTCTCTGAAAGGTAGCACCAACATTAATCAATCCAAAGGGAATTTTGCGATAAGCATAAGTGCCCCACGGGGTACGGAAGGTAGTTTTGAGTTGGTCTGGCGGAGACATCAAGACTTGGTTGTATCCAGAGAAATCATCTAACAAGGATAGCCTCTCGGAACCAGATACCTGTTGAAGGATCTGTTCCATGGGTGGGACAGGATAATTGTCTTTGTCAGACGCTCTATTGAGGTTTTAGAAATTGACACAGAGTCTGATTTCCTCATTTTTCTTCCGAACTGGGACAAGGTTGGAAACCCATTGAGTGTGTCTAATAGGAAAAATTATTTTAGCACTTAGGAGTTTATTCAATTCTTTTTGAATGGTCGGTTCTAGTTTAGGGTGCATCTTCCTCAGTTTTTGTTGGAAGGGTAAGGTTTGGGGCTTCATCGGGATGACATGTTGTATGATATTAGGATCGAACGTTTTAATATCATTGTATGTCCATGCAAAGACATCCTTAAATTCTTTAAATAATTTAACAAAAGCATCTTTTTCTTGTTTAGAACATCCCAAACCTAGATTAATACACTGAGGATTTTCACTAGTTCCTAAGTTCACTTTTTCATAAGATAGTGAGGAACTATTGGTTTTACAATTGACCATCTTTTTAAATTTATCTTCAAAATAATAAAACTTCTCTAATCTAATTATGGATTTGGGTATGGAATTTACCATGTCCGATAGAGCTTCAGGAGATTTCGGATAAGGTATTACCGTAAAATTGTGCAAATTATCGTCGTGCGTGCGTTCATCTATCACCGAGCCTTGAAAGGTTTCTTCAATGTGCAGAAAGTTAATGATTTGCTGAATGTCATCAAATACTCTCCAGTTGGTGATATTTTCAAGAACAGATGGTCGAAACAATAGCTCGACGGAGAATGTGTCTGGGGACAAGCCTTCTGCAGGAAGAAGTTTAGAGGCTACATTAGCTAATAGATCTGCTTCAGCATTATTTAATCTAGGAATGGAATTTATATTTAAAGCAACAAATTTATTCATTAAACTCCATACCTCAGACTGGTAACTTTTGAGGTGCGGGGAAAGACAGTGTATAGAATCTCTTACCTGTCTAACCACTATTTCAGAGTCGCCAAATACAACTAGGTTTTGAATGTTCATATCCAGATCTTTTCTGAGAACTTGCAGTAAAGCCTCGTATTCTGTAGTATTGTTAGTACATTCAAATTCTAGTCTACAAGCCATTAATGTCTTGTTACCTGCTGGATCGATGATGATGTAGCCTGCACCAGTTCCTTCTTTAGACTTAGAACTATCGAAATATAGAGACCAAATTTGATTTCCATCGGGCTCATGGAATGTTTCATAGAAGCTGTTGGTTGCATATATGCTACGATCTCGGACTGTTGTTCTAGATTGATGATAGGTGAAGCCTTGGCCATGAAATTGCCGAAGAAGGTGTCCATCCCTTGGACTTTGGGTGAATCAGTAGAAGGTGTATATGGTTCATTAGGATCGTTCAAATCTGTGACCGTGAACTTAAGGTAATGCTCATGATTCACCCTGATCTTGTTAGGCTTACCGTTCTCTGGGAGCCATAAGTGAGACCAGTCTGTTGCGAAGTAACCATGTAGTTTCTCCGACCAGTCCCTGCTTAAAAACAGACCATACACTTCTGGAATATCCACAACAATTATATCAATAACCTGATGAACCTTTGGTTTAGAAGATAATCTAATTAATACATTTTTTAGTTCGCCTATAACTTTAACATTTGTCCGATCAAGTTGTATGATTTTTAAATTAGATGGTTCCACTTCAGCGTTAATATTTTGGCAGACAGAATAAGGCATCACATTGGATGACGCCCCTAAGTCGACCATACAATTATGCACATTTCTGTTGAAAATCTCGAAAGTTAAAAGAAAAGGAGGAACATTTTTGCGAGTACTAGGAGTAATAGCTTGTGGCTTCTTACTCGCAATTTCTGATGCTACTTTATCTACATTATTTAGATTATTCACATTATTTACATTACTTACAGGAAGGCTTCCTTTGTCTTGAGAATCAGGATTATTTTTAGTGGAAGTCTTCTGCGGGACTTTGCTTTGCACAACCTTGTTTCCACTTGAATTACCATTTTTGTCGTTCTCTGAAATATTTTGTAGCATCTTTTGTAACAAAAATCGAAACTTCAACAACTCATAAATAGAAATGTTAGCCCTTCACTTTTTAAGATCTTCAACAACATCATAATCTAAGTTGGGATTCACATTACTCTGTTTAGGCTCAGCTGACTTAGATGGCTTTGGAGGCAAAGTTGTAGTTTTTTCAGTAGAAGGTTTATTCGTTGTCTTACTCCTAGTGTTATAAGGATGAATAGTCTTGAAGTTAGCTTGAAATATGTTGTCCGAGAAGTGTCCAAAGTTGTTTGGAGAAGACTCTTCTTCTTGTACTGTCTCTTGTTCAACTACCTCCTCAAGAATCTTAGGAGGCATCAAGTTATCTTGGGCTTCTAGAATTGTTTGCAGGGCACATTGCAAACTTTCTAGATTTAAGACTTCGGGGGTTGGATTAGGTCTTTTGGTAGGAAAAGGCTTTCGGAAAAGGGGTTTGTAGGGTCCTTTTCTCGAGGAAGCTTCTTCAGTTGACCTTTTTAAGTCTATAACTTGATTAGATAGTTTTTGAACAACTTTAGTTAAATTTTCCAAATCAGAGTTCTCAGGTTGTGTTTTTCTTTGCGTAGGTCTGGGGAGAATTTCAATCTTCTTTTTGGAAGAAGATCTAGTCTCGGTATCGTTGCTAGAAGATTCTTTGAGACTAAGTATGTCTTTTTCAATCTGGCTGGCCTCCTCGAAGGCCTCTAACAATGTGGCTTTCTTAGATCGTTTAACCCAAATAGCTATACTTTGATGTAAAGCTTTAGTGTAGTAAGCTATTATAAGACTCTCAGCAGGCATGGAATCTGCAGGGATTCGATTTTTAAGTGTCAAGAATCTTTGATTAAAGTCTTTAACTTTTTCTTTCGGGTTCATTTTTAAGCTAGAAAGATCGATGACCAGTACTTCCGGAGGTTTATCGTCTCTGAACTTTTCCAAAAAGCATGACTCAAACTTTTCCCAAGACACGATGGTATGGGGTTGCTGGGCAAAGTACCAAGTGGATGCATTACCCTCAAAAGTATAAGGAAACAACCTACAGACAATGTCTTCATGTTCAACATTGCGGAGTCTAATGGATAACATGAATTTTTTGATATGATCTTCAGTGATATGTTTTGAGTCGGGATCAAACTTGGGAAGCCATTTCTCTGGGTGTTTAGGTAAAGGGTGCTGATCTCCAGGTACAACTACAACATCCTGATCAAGCTAGGGTCTAGCAGGATTGTTCTAATTTTCCATTGGGGTAGTGGGTGTAGAGGGCTTAGAAGGTGAATTGCCTTCATTTGATGAGGAATCTCCTCTAGAAGAGGAAGGAGATGATGGAGGTGGTGAAGGAGGTATCCCAGATCCTCCTGCAACAAGATTTGTGATTGGATATGTGGGATTCACAGTGAGGTTAGTGTCACCTAATTGTTCTCTGATATCAGAGAAATCCAAAGGTTGACCCCACAGACGGTTTGGTTGCCTAAGGCGAGCTAAGGCACTATGTGTTTTAATAAGAGATTGTCGGACAATCTCTTGGATGTCACCACCTGTAGGATTAGGGGTTGCTGGCTCAACTGTGATCTGTGGATCGTCGGTTGAAGTAGTTGTTGTTTGAAGGGGAATATTATCGTGTGAATGGCTTCTAGTCACTATAGGTGATCGATTAGCGGGTGGAGGAGTCTTGCGACCGCCTCGTGCCATTAATTAAGTTCATGCCCTCCTTCTAGCACCATTTGCTGATGGGAGAAATCGATCGTCCGTCAACTGAGAGAGTGGAACCAGTCTGGGGTTGTCTAATAACCCAAGCCATTTGGAATGCACCACCCTGATAGGTTTAGCGGCTCCGTTAGCCGATCTAAGGTCCTAATAAAACCAAAGAGAAAACTACTCTAAACTAACTAATCTAACTAAAACTAAACTAACTAAAACTAAATAAAACAAACTAAACTAACTAATAATAAATAAAACAAACTAATCTAACTAATCTAATTAAAACTAACTACTAAACAAACTAAACTAAAACTAAACTAAAGCTACTCTAACTATTCTATATATACAATCTACTAATTACTATTATACTAATTCTAATTAACTTTTAAATTACTAACTTCAATATAACTTATTCACAAAATATACAATATTGACAATTTACAGATTTAATTAAAACCTGAAAAAATCATTTGCAATCTGCCCTAAGACAGTAAAAGATATTTTTTGATTTTTTGATTTTATGAACAAGAAATAAAACTTACTGAAATTAAACAATCTAATATACTAACTACACATATATCTAACTAAAATAMTAACAAATATACTTAACAAATAAWWAWAWAAAAAACAGACCTGGAAACGCTCCAGATTTGTCCTGTGTATGATGACTATACCAGCAGATYGGAGGAAGGAAACTTGCACCGACTAATCCAGAAGCTTCTCGTAAATGATAGCTGCAATGCTCTTTGAGTTTATTTATATGATAAACAAGACATAAAAAATCATAACAATTATATGATTTATAAATCTCTGCAATTAGGTAAACTTGTTATGCAAAACCTTATACTTAATAATCCAGTTGATGAAGAAGAGAAATTTGTCGTTCACAAACTAAATCAAGTAATTGCTATGTTTTTAAATACTGGAAGAAATCAGATATGGATCATATTAATTAAATCATATCATTTGCACAAGACTAAGAGAGCTAAAGTAGTCATTAAACAAATGCAAATTGATAACATAAACACGAAACAAAAGATTGATATTATGAAAAGCTAAAGCTGTAGAAGAACATCAATTTCTATCTCAGTCTTTATTAGATATCCATATCCTTGTTCTCCCACGAATGAGGATGATCATTATTACAAAAATAATAAGTATTTAAAGGTTTTCCACAGGGTAAAACGTCCCTGTGGAAGTTATAAAATTGTTTACATGAAATCTGGGAGATATCCCAAAGTTGCCTAAACTAGGAAATTAAAATGAAACTAAAATATCCAAATATCCTCTAAACTGTCCATCAAATCCCATGCAATTCGAATTCACCTGAAACAGGTCAGAAATAGACAAGTTAGAAGACTCTTTTATTAATAAAATGATAAAAATTAAATTCTATAGACTTAGCTACGAAATCATCTGATTCTGTAGCTAGTCTAAATGAGATACATAATCAACATCAGAATCGATTCAAAATCTTTTAAGAAATTCCATTCCATTGACATCCAATAATTATTTGAGAATGAATCATATATTGAAACCATTATTCCATTATGAACTCAAAAAGGATACACATCATTTAACCGAGTACAGATATAGCAATACTCTGTTTCAATTATTGGCATAAGTCGGGTAAATGAAATCATGTATAAAGGAATCGTAATCATTTCTCAACCAATCAAATCCATCTGTTATGAGATCGTTTTGAAAACAAATCGTAATCACATCGTTACACTTGTAAATCGAACACGATTATCACGATAACTGTATAGCAAGCGATTTAGGCTATGAACGAATCCAAACGATAATTGACTCATAACAAAATCGTAACAAGATTAATCAAACAGGGTTTGTCATAGATTTCGATCGTTGATCATTGCACAGTAAGTAAACAAGATCGATTAATTTTTATCACAATCGTTTCAATCAAAATAATCATATCAGGGTTTGACCAATTTGTTTCACAAATCTAAAATACAGAGCATCAATTATAATCTGAACTCGACTCATAGGACAAACTTGCCAAATTAGAGCAAAAGTGAATCGATTAGCTAAGATTTTCATATAGTTGTTATGATTCGAATTCATTTCCAATTCGGGCGCAAATGTTATTTGAGCGTAATGTTTTCATCAAAGAGATAGAGTCATTATCCTTAACTTGGAAACAATCAAAGATAGAACATCACACGACACAACATCATAGCAAGTATCTTCCCAAAAACATTTACCAGTCATAGCATACCAATGATAACAAAATCGAATCCGAGTAAAATCGTAAGAATCAAACTAAATCAAATCATTTACCAACCATAGCATATGGATCATAACCAAATCAAATCCGAACATGATTATGTTCTAAACTGAATACGAAAAATTTCCTTTTCAAATTGGATACAAACCAATTCATTTGAAGGCAAACTATTAATTTTGTCACCTTAACGAGGCAAGCCAATCAATCAAATTCAAGCGAAGATCACTCAAATCCAATCAAAATCTATTGATTTCTATACTGGCAACAATCAGATCATATATCGAATCAATTTTTTTTTTTTATTCAAAGCAAAGCTATATATAGAATGCATGCAATATAACAGAGCTATTCAAGATGTGAACATAACTGTTTAAAAACTGAATTGAAAACATTATATCAACCTAGATTATTTACAAAACAAAACGATGTGAAAACCATACTTGTGTAGCGACGAGGCTGCTTGCTTATACCAGCTTGTAATTTACAATAGCCGTGGCTGATTCCACATTTTTGAACAAGATGGAACCGACTATATTTTGCTTTTTATCTGTCGTTTGGAGCTTGGCCTTTTGACTGGTTTGGACTGCAATCTGGTCTTTCAATGATTGAATCCTTGATTGGAGTATCGAGACATCAATACAATATCGCTCCAACCATGAATTGCATTGATCACAGGGTGACTGTGTGGGTTTAGATAGAGCAGGTGAAGGTTTGGAAAAATGACCGAGGGTTTCATGAGGCACTTTAATACCCAGGTAGTTAGGGTCATCCTTTAGGCAGGGGGGTAGGTTTGATACAAAATCATAAGGGGGTTCATGACACAAACCTTGTGAGTAGGGATACTCACTAGCTAAAAAACATTCCACTTCCGAATCGAAGTCCTCACTCAAGACGATAGGGTTTGGCTCAACAAGGGATTTTGGTTTGTTTTGTGCCATTCTCGAAATGAGCCAGGCATTCCTCTTACCTTTAACATTTGCAGTAAGGTTTTCCTTGGGATTTTTTCTCATAGGCTTTCTAATAGCCTCTGCACTCTTAGTTACAGTGTCGGGTAAGTTGATAGGAGGGTTGGCCAAGGTTTTAGGCAGTAGGAGGTGTAAGGGTATAGGCGGTTCAGCCTCAGTCTCAGTTACCACAGGTTTATCAACCTGTACAGGGTCGGTGTCCTCAAAGCCATTGTGGGCGATGAAGGCCTTCGAGCTGTCACCAAGAAAATTCAAATGATAAACAACGATGAGCTTAATAAGCCCATGGTGAAATAGGTTGTTTTCAGCCTTGTGCCTTTTATATTTTTTGGACATTTTATACAGGCTTCGATGAAAATAGAACGACATGTTTAGAGGATACCCTATAAAAATCATCAATAGACGCAGGTGGTAGAGGAACACAAGCCCATATAGACCTTCGCAGGTCACGAACTTCTTGACTAGAATTAATAAGTCGTGCCATCTTTGTTTGAGCATAGTTATGGGCATACCTTTATCAGAAGAGGTGATTTTGCGCGATTGAAACAATAATGTCCACGACACTTCTTCGACCTTGCAATTCTTAAACCAGCGCTGTCCCGAAGTAGGTAACCCCGTGGCTGAGTTGATAAACTGTTCATCAATCTCTAACTGTACATCACCTACCTTGGCTTGACAGCCATCGAAATTCATGGCAAACTTTCGAGCTACGCAAAGGTTAAAACCCTCAAAACATTTCACGAAGGTAAGCCATCCACTGTCTGCCAAATCTTGGCGGGCATTGTAAAACATCAACGGGGCATGGTTGCCATTGGGTTCAACTCGCACGAATGGCGCCATGGAGCCGAATGCATGATAAGGGAAGGGTTTGAATTCACCAACACACACAATAACAGAGCTACCTGAACCAACAATAATGAACGAGCCAAAAGGGGTAAGCATAAATGCACGCATGCGAAGGTTGTGGAGTCTGCCATGCATAATATTCATTATCCAAGTACAACCACCAAATTTCATGGTTGTTCACTCCATAATAATAGTTCAACCATTAATCCATGTGTACAACCAATGAAATCAAATGTGTATACCAATACATGCAAATGTTATGCCATGGTGTTCAAACATCCGGCGTATAAATCAAAACCCAAAATCAACTATGTGCCAATGTATATAATAAAAATTTTAACCAAGGTACCAAATGATATTCATAATAGTTGACAAGCCGAAAATTATAAAAATATTAACATAAGGATTATATCATATATATATATAAATTTAATCAAACCCCTATGCATTTCATAGAATCAATGATCAGACAAGTCATATAAAGTGTAAATCCAAAGGCTGAATGCCTTCAATAAAACCAAGTTATACAATCAACAGAAGTATGAGAACCGATCAAAGGATATTGCCAGTCATATAGTGATCAATAAAAGGTAAGCGCAATAGGCATGATGACAAAATAAATATTTACAGTTCAGATAATGATCGAAATGTGACTTCGAAAGGAGAAGTTTTCATGCTTACAGTCGTGAAAACTTAACGAAGACAAATGTGCAAATGTTGCAAAAAATGTAAATGTCGTCTATTTGAGAAATGCGACGAAAAACTTGATGTTTGCAAGACATAGGTGTAGGCAGCTTATAGAATAATGGAAAAAGTTAATTGGCTGCCAACACTAGGACAGACATCGGGCCATGCTTTGCAGAGTATACCCAGAGGTTACTTCCGTGTTCGAGTTGCACTTGCACCGGTAAGTTGATCTAGTGTTGGTTGTTGTAACTATTCTTCCAATTAATTAAGTGTTTGCATGTCTTATCTTCTAAGGAATTTTTTAGTGTGTGTTACTTTTGAACGTTTAGACTACCCTAGAGTGTCTTTGATATTCTCACATAGTGGAGGATCACGAGCTCTGCCAGTCACGAAGGCTTCTTGTCCTACCACCAGTTACATTGGAGCCACCCCTGCCACCTTTAAGGTGAAAGCTAGACCAACAAGGGTCTTTTGAAGCGATCGGGTCACAAGAAATTGTACCCAACCAACTTCTCGAGGAATCGACCATTTGTGACCTAGGAGAAAACTCTCTTGGCCTAGTTGAAACCCCAACCACTGAATTCTTGGCACCTTTCATTGTACCAATTCAATTTTAGGAGCGCCAAACAGTGCTTCACACAGTAATGGAAACAAATGTTGTTACTCCTTCAGAGAATCCTTCAATTCCCACTACGGTTGTCACCATAGGAGAGTTCACACCTCCTAACCCACCATCACCAGGCCAAGCCACCATGGTCTCAACCTCTTATACATCACACAGTGGTCTGATCTCATCTTTGGCAGTGGCCACAACCCCTTTCACACCAAGTGTGACAGGCCCTCCATTCTCGTATGGGATGCCTAGTTTGGGTACAAGTCCTGTACTTTCCTACTCCACTTTACAGACCTTAGGTTTGGGGGAAAGGAGCTCTAGTGCTCCTCTACAAGGTCACATGGAGGGCACTCTTGCTCCTTTTAACACTTTCCCTTATAGAGGAGGTCATATCCCTCCTTCATCCCCTTCACTCGGTGGCTCGCATCAACAATCCGCCTGGCAACCTACATACCATAGTTTATTTGGAGCGGGGAGTCAAGGACCACCTTCGCATAGTATGTCGATAGGTTTGACACCATTTTATTTAGCTGGAACATTTGGTAACAACGCCTTTTTGTCAGTCGCTTTCCCAACTGAGGGCAATCTCAGTTTTGGAAAATCTATTCATGTGCAGTGTACTATTCCTTCATAAGGGGCAAACCTAGGAACTTCTTTCGCATCAGGGCCTTGGAATTCTTGGCAGGGATCCATTCCCTTGTCTAGATTGATGATCTGGGGTAATTATTTCCATAATCAATGGAACCCATAACAAAATACTATGCCTATCCCCATGGGACCGACATGGGGCAACCCTTCCTAGAGTCCTTCGAATATAATGCATGCCCAACCATCTATGTCCTATTTGGGAAATCAACCAATGATGTCTCCACATATGAAAAATCCATACGCTGGTCAGGGCCATGGTTTCTACCAGAATCTAGGCCAGCAACCAAACTTTTCCTGGCAACCTGATGCCAGTCAAACTCCAGGCCCCTTTTTCCCAGTTTATCACCAACAACCCAAACTACCCTTCCTGGCGACTTTGCACTTGCCAAATTTGACAAGGTTGTTGAATGACCCTATTTGTCACGATCCACATTGGCCTCCTATGCTGAAGAAGTTTCCTTCGGACATTCCAAAGTTCAAAGCCAAGCCTAACGAAGATCCAAGAGATCATGTGACTACCTTCCATCTTTGGTTCTCATCTAACTCATTGAAAGATGACTCCATATAGTTGTGATTGTTTCAATGTACTCTCATTGGGAGTGCCATGAAATGGTACATTGAGCTCGATTGTCAAGATACTCTTCCTTCGGTGAGCTATAAATGGCTTTCCTAAACCATTTCCAGTTACCTAGAAGATACGACGCTGGCACCTAGCTGCTAGCCAATTTCAAACAGACGACAGCGGACCATATCTCTGATCACATCTGAGAATGGAGATGTTGGAAGAGTCTAATAAAGGTGTCAGTCCCACCAACATTCCTTCTTGAGTGGTTCCTTAAGTCTTTGGTCCTGTTATCACTCCAAGAAACCCTCTTTGGTTGCAGACCAGAGGTGCTTGGTAACTTAAGAAATAAATTTTTTTGTATTTGTAAAGGTGGATCAATGGGATAACTCAATATAGCTTATGGCATTCAAACATAAAAATGATAAACAAATAGACAGTGCTCTCAAAGATTGATTAATCAGCAGGCATCTTTAAAGTGGGTGGAGAATAAATTGTAACTAAACCAGTGCAAA
>ML800132.1:0-10604 GCA_009831015.1 Picea engelmannii
AAATCTTCAAGCTCCAGCTTCACTCTCATCCTGAGTAGTGAGAGGCATCAAGACAAAGAATCCATCAATGTAATCCGTTTTTCGGCATTCAGGCCAAGTTGAATATAAACATCCCATAACCGTTTCAGTAAAAAAAAAAAAAACAATGATATAACCAGAACAACATCACAATAATACCATAATAACACTAGAAAGAGCACTTTGATTAATGAGATCAATTTTCACGTGCCTCTTCGAGGGGGAAACCTCCAGCAGAGCAGAGCTCTATTACAATAATATCCAAGAAAAAACTTCTCATAACCTCTATTCCTATTTATACTAAATCTATCTATCAAAAGAAAAATCTAGAGGAAGATCCTTCTAGAAGTGGAATCTTCTATTAGGTATTCTTACATTTAATTCATTCCTCCTTATTTCTAGGCCTTATTAATATTGACCTTTATTACATGGAAATATATTATTATACCTGTTGGAGTCGCCTTTGTTTTTTTAGCCTTTTTAAAATTTTATATCCTAACGCTTGAAATCAAAAGCTAGTTTTGGTATTCTCCTTTATTTTTCCCAAAATCTCAGAAGTCTCATCAAGCAAACAGCGAAGGTTATCATACTCTTAAGGTAAGATTTATTTATTTATTTTATCATTTAAACGAGTCTCTCCTTTTTACCTCGAGATGTCGCATGTCGAGAGTTATAGATCACATAGTTTACAAGTCCTGAGGGGAGAAACAACGAACTAGTTTTAAAAAGTTTACCCAGATCATTACCGAGAGTAAAAATACTCTAAACTGCAGTTAAGCATCATCGGGATTTCATGTCTCGGCGTTTGCTATCTCCAAAAGTCTTACCGTCGTAACCTCGATAGTTGAAACCACGAGATTCTTGTTTTAGTAACCCGGGTTAATGTTAAAGGTAAAGAGTTTAGCCACGGTTAAGCTATGTCGAGAATTCACAACTTGGCATATTTTCCCTCAAAATATATACCTTCGAAGCCCCGAGTCGCGAAGTCGCGATAAAAATAGAAACGTAATTAATTAAATACTTAATCCTGGTTACGTTTTGTATTAACCAAAGCTAATTGTCGCAATCTCGGGTTTTAGAGGTGTAAAGGGTTAAAGTGAAAACTCTCAATGAGGCGAATGCTGAAAGATTAATTAACATTTAAAAAAAATCCTGATTAATTAAACTAAGCCAGCATTTTCATTGTTTTAATACAAAAATTAATATGCACAGTCTCCGAGGCGATTTTAAACTTTCTTTGTGCCAACTTGCATTACAAACTGTCAAAATTTATGACATTAATTAGAAATGAGGAAAATTGACAAGTAAGGGTTTGCTTTTTATTGCTAAATTTATATTTAAGAACGATTTGACCATTCTTTCCCTAAGGACGACCTAGTTTTAAATAGTTGAAGACATGGATCTTTTATTTGTTGTCTCAAATTTCATTTCTATTCTACGCAGAGCCAAATTTTTGCGAGCGAACTAATTTATGTATGTATACATATTTTTATCGCAAGAGAGCTAAAGTAGAATCCCCCGCCATGGCCCCGCGAAAAGTGTTTAAAGCCACTGTTGAGGTTTCAGGACAAGGTTCAGACAACATTTCTGATACTTCACCTCAAAGTGTCGACTCTGTCAGGACCTGGTCATATATTTCTAAGGTTCTACAGTCTGAATTGATAGATGTTTTGGATGATTCCAGTGAAAATGAAAAAGACGGCCTGATCACCAAGTATAAGATCGTCGTCCAGGCTCAAATGCATAAAGTAGCAGCTAGGCCATGTCTGCTCCCTTACTACGATATGATCTGGTGGGCATTAGACCATGTAGATATACCAACCAGAACCATCGTCAATGAGCAGAGGGTCGCCATTGGGACTTTCAAACCCAAACAATTGCAGGCTATGTACAAGTTGCCAGCCATGTCGGACTTGGTTTACAATGTCGAATTCCTGGAGAATTTTAAACAGAAGGAATGTGTGCAATACGACAAGAGTATGTCTGGTTTAATCAAAGATTGGGTTTCACACCCTGCGAAGTTCAGGGCGGAAAGTAATGGTATATATTCAATAGCTTCTCTGGAACCACAGTTCAAATATATCGCTATGATGACCTGCAGATTATATGGGAGAGAGGACACCACACATTTTTTCCTTCAGTGGGTGCCTCTAATTCACACGGTCGTCGAAGGTTGTTCCTTTGAATGGGCTAAACTACTATCTGATAGTTTGACCAGTCGAGTTACAGAGTATTGAGCGTAGAGGGAGAGAATAAATATTGCTTCATTCTTTATTTCCACATATATCATGGACGTCGTGTGTTTTCTGACACCTTTTCCCTTGATGAGTTGGAGCTGGACTCCATCGGAGGCTGAGCCCATCCATGTCTACCATTCAAAGTTGTGGGAAGACAAAGCCTCAGATTTTGTGTATGAAATCTTTAACTAGGTGATGGTACCGTTGCATGTCACTATCTTTGGCCACCCTCCACCCAGGATCTCAGATAGTATCGCGGTAAATCTAAGAAGTATAGCCGACTGGTACGTGGAAGCAGAATTTTCATATCTCAGGGTTTTCGGCGCTTTTGTTCCTCCGAATGCCTTGTCTTTATTCATACCCGATAGGTTGTCTTGCCATGAGATTTCCAGACAAACCGTAATCAGTGGCATAAGCAATGAGCTTAAGGGATATTCTAAGAAGGTATGGCCACCTTTTCCTATTCATTTAAGTTCTTATTCTTTGTTAGATTTCGGGCATGCTAAAGCTGTGGTAGAAGCCCTGGAGGACCTGAAATTAGTTCATGTTGAATTCAAAAAGCACGATCCATGAAGGGTCATAAGTAATCACTTAGCCAGTTGTGGGCTTAAAAGGTTCGAACATGAAAATTCACCCTCGGATGACATTTTTCGAGGCACGAGATCTTATACCGAGGTATTGGCCTAGATACAAGCCCTGGCACCTGAATAGAGGGCTGATGTTTTAAAATTCCAAGAACATCGACGGAGTTGTCTTCCCCCAGTATTGCAGGGTGAGAATCCAATAACAGTAGCGGTGTAGCAAAAAGAAGCCGAAGGCTCCAAAGATACAGCACCCAGACAAGAAAAACACCAGGATAGGGGAGAGAAAACTAGGAGTCCGAGACCAAAAATGAAAACTCTCGATCCACCGAAAAATCCGACTCCAGATGCTACTCCTGGCCAATCAGCTAAGAAAATCGAAAATCCCATTGCCTCCATTACTCCCTTACAGTCAACTAAGGGGAACATAGATGTAGGGTAGATTTTCAATGAAGAATTGAGACCTATAAGGATGGAAGAGCTTCCGCCAAATGAGTTCTTTTTTGATAAAAAGAGAAAATTTGTGGTAAAAAGAGAATTCTATCAAGAAGAGGGATTAACGGCCAAGAAGTTCAAGGTGTTGGCCAATGGGAAAGATATGAAGAAGGAAGAATTCGTGACAGAAATAGCCGGAACATTAGGGGCATATGCTACGACAAACCAATTTTCAGTCGGGGTTTTGAAAAATCAGCTGAAGCGAAAAAATTGCCTCATCAAAACCTTAGAAGCTAAACTAGCCACACCAGAAGAAGTTGCTAAAGACTAGGAAAACACAGGAATAGAACAAGCAAGTATGGCCGATAAAAAGGAAATTGAGTTGCTCAAAGCTAAGCTCGAACAAGAAGAGCTGGTAGCTTAGACCAGTCAAATACAGGTAGGCCAACAAAGAGACTTGATAGGGCAGCTACAGGTTATATTAGAGTTCGTCGAAAGCCAAGTTATAAATATCGGGATATTCCAGTCCCAGGCTATGGAGATTCGGAGCAGGGTTTCTGCAGCCCAGCGAAGTTTACTTGCCAAGGTAGAGACGATTCAGGACAATTGTCTGCTTATTGATCAAGTATTAGAAAACTTATCTGTTAGAGAGAGAAGCTGGAGTAGCTCGGGTCACATTTCAAGAGGCTGTAATAGCTACAACAAACAGGGAATCGGGAAAAAGTTCTAAGTTTTCCATTTCGGAACAGACCCAAGGTAATATTTTGTTGAAAGAATGGGAACACAGCATATCAGAAGGAAAATTGCAAGCCAAGAAGGTAAGGATATCCTGTGAAGAGGCTTTCGATTCTATAGATGGAAATATGTTAGGCATTGATAGCAAGAGTAATGATGAGATGCTGAGCCAAATGAATATGGTGAAACTCTCGCTTGATATAAATGAGAAAGAAGAAAGAGATTCAGCCAAAGTCTCACAAGTAACTCTGGCAAACATATTTCAAATAGATAAATGGATTATTAAACCAAGTGTGCAATTGTGCGCTATTGACACCCTAGACCGACAGATGGAAGAAAGGTTGTCGCAATTAGTCAGAGATTGTTACATTTTTTAGGCCAATTTTCAAGCGGAACCTTCAAGGTTGATATCTCGGCTGGTGGAAAAAAGTGTCACTTGTACCAAGCATGCGAGAGGGCAGGATTCTGGTACCAAATAAAGACATAGGATAAATAAATGAAATGATTGATCTCCTTCTCGTTGTAACTGAAAATCCTGGAACGATTGGGATTCCATCATATGTAAATTTGTATAAATATACAATAGAAGGAAGAAAAAAAGGGTTGGACCTTTTTGGGTCGATTGTAATAGAGATTTTCTCCCTCGAGAGTTAATATAAAGAAAATCTGAAGATTCTCGATTCCGTCACAACTGTGTTATGAGTTTGTCTTCTCATATTCCATATCTAATTTCATTTCATATATGTATCTGATGAATGTTTTGCTATAATTTAGTACAACCTCTACTATAGTGAATAAATTTTAGTTTTCTATATTGTTTGTCATTTTTCCTCTGTACCGGCTATCAGCAGGTATAAGACCAGTGAACACTTTAGATTTATATATATATATATATATATATATATATATATATATATTATGCTTCATCGGTTTATTTCTTTATCTTTTTCTTCCTCTATTTATAAGTAAGATTCTCCCTTGATAGGAGTCTTACATGATAGACAATTTAATGTTTTTCTTACACCTCATACACATTTATTAAAATATAACTCAGTTACGGGAAAGGGCCTTTGGTTTGCACCCTGTTTTCACTATCGGAGCTATAACTCCCCTCTATATGACCGAAATCGAGACAGCATCTAAAAAAATTCTTTGAGATTTTCTCATCATTATGTTCCTCTATGACTGTCCCTGTGACAAGACAACCTAATATCCAACCCGGACTATCAGATCAAACACATATTGCCTTGAATCTTTTTGATACTATTCTTAAAACAGCCACTACCCGGGTAGAACTGGAACATTCGTGGACAACAATTGAAAGGGACATAAACATCCAGGAACAGTTAGAAGCTAGACAACAACCTATAAATCAACCCTAGCTTCCTTTGCCAAAGGTTGACATTTCTTCCTTCTCTACCCCTTACTCACTTTCAGATGCCTAGACACTATACTTTTAATCCTTAAGTACAGACTCTGGAACAACAATACCCACTTGAGGGGTTAGGTAGGTTAGGTCCATAACATGCCCTCCCCCTTAGAATTAGCCTTGTCCTCAAGGGTTGAGATGAGGAAATTATTTCATAATGGTAGAAGGCTCCCAGGTGGCATCTGTTGGAGTTGTATCTTTCCACTAATCTAACACTTCTTTGATGGTACGTTGACGAAGGCAATGCTCCCTCTAGTCCAGAACTTCTTGTGGATGCAACCAGATGTATCCTTCTTCATCCAAATTGGGAAGGTTGGTTTGAGTTTGGAACTTAGTTCCAATCACCTTCTTTAAGCAAGAGACATGAAAAATAGGATGGAGCTTAGAATGATTGGGTAAATATAATTGATATGCCACCTACCCAACACGCTTGAAAACTGTATAAGGACCATAAAATTTGGGTGCCAGTTTCTGACAATGTTCAGCCTTGAGTGAGTTTTTCTTATAAGGTTGCAGCCGAAGAAATACCTGGTCTCCTTTAGAAAATTTTCGTTATGAGAGACCTTGATCTTCTTGTTTCTTCATGTGATTCTAATCCATGACCAAATTCTCTTTGAGGGTACAGAGAATAGCCTCACAAACTGTAAGTGTTTGGTCAATTGCTTGGACCTTCGATACATATGGAATGTAGGAGAGAACTGAAGTTGGATTTTGGCCATATACTGCTTCAAAAGGAGTCATGCGAGTAGTTGTATGGTAAGAATTTTTGTACCACCATTCAGCTAATGGTAACCATTGAGCCCATTGATTTTTCCTTTCAGAGAAAAATGCCTCAAATAAGTCTCCAAAAACTTATTGACGACTTCAATTTGACCATCATTCTGGGGATGATAGATGGTGTTGAGATGCAATTGGGTTCCCTGGAGTCTGAACAGTTCTTGCCAAAAATTGCTGGTGAAATTTGGATCTCAATCAGAAACAATAGAATGAGACATGCCATGAAGCTTGAAGATATGATCCATGAAAATTTGAGCCACAATTGATGTTGTAAATGGGTGTTGAAGAGAACAAAAATTAGCATACTTGGAAAGACGATCCACAACCACCATGATGAGGGACTTATTTCTTGATTTAGTTAATCCCAAAATAAAATCCATAGATATGTCCCTCCAAATAGCGGGTGGAATCAGAAGTGATTGGAGTGTTCCAGGAGGTTTGATGGTTTCTCCCTTGTTGCATTAACAAACATCACATTCTGCTATAAAAGTGTGAACGTTCTTTTTCATACCATCCCATAAAAAAGAATGTTTGACCCAGTCATAGGTTTTGGTAGACCCTAAATGCCCAGCTGTGGGAGTAGCATGAAGCTAAGAAAGCACCATGGATTTAATTTGTGACTTTTTACTTAAATACAAACGACCTTTGTAGCGAAGTTCATCGTTGTGCCAAGAGTAACCTAGGTAAACTGGAGATTTCATTTTCAATTGTTGGATCATATGTGATATTTTAGGATCATGTAGCCATTCTTGGCGCTCATCTTGGAGCCAATATGGTACAATGAAGGAGAGGGTAAAAAGGGACCCTTCATCTTCATATTTTCGAGAAAGAGTGTCAGCAACCACATTTTATTTTCCTTTCTTGTAAATGATATCATAATCATAACCAAAGAGCTTAGTTACCCATTTTTCTTGCTCTGGGGAGGAAGGTCGTTGCTCTAGAAAATACTCAAGGCTTTGATGATCTGTCTTAATTTGGAAGGGTTTCCCCAACCGATAAGGGTGTCAGAGATCCACTGCATGCAGAATAGCCAACATTTCCTTTTCATAGATTGATTGGCCCAAATGGTGTTCGCACAATTGTTTTCTAGTAAAGGCCAAAGGTTTTCCTTCTTGCATATGGATATCTACAATTCCTATGCCTGAGGCATCACATTCGAGGACAAAGGATTTTGTGAAATCAGGAAGGGCCAAGACCAGAGTAGTGCACATAGTTTCCTTCAAATCTTGAAAATCTTGATCCACTGTGAGAGTCCAAGTGAAAGAATTATTTTTAAGGATATAAGTGAAGGGGTCACAATCTTCCCATAATTCCAAACAAACTTTCGATAATAGTCAGTTAAACCCAAAAAACCATGCAATCTTTTGATAGTTTTGGGGCGAGTCCAATCCTACATTACTTCAATATTTTTAGGATCCACCTGAACACCAGCATTTCCAACAATATGACCTAAGTACTCTACTTCGGAGGCTCCAAAGGAACATTTAGAGTGTTTGAGGAAATTTTGGTGTTGTGAGAGTAGATGGATAATTTGATCCACATGGGAAAGATGAGATTTCCAAGTTTTACTATAGATGAGAATATCATCAAAGAAAACTAAGACAAAATGATGGATAAAATGATGGAAGACATGATTCATAAAGATTTGGAAGGTGGAGGGGGAATTACATGGGCCAAAGGGAATGACCAAAAACTCATAGTGACCCTCGTGAGTTCAAAACAAAGTCTTGGGTATGTCATCTTCTTGCATACATATCTGGTGGTATCCAGAACGTAGATCAAGTTTAGTGAAGTACTGAGCACCACTCATCTCATCCAAGAGATCATCAATGACAGGAATGGGAAACTTTTCTTTGATGGTGAGATTATTGAGGGCATGAAAGTTGGGACACATGTGCTAAGTACCTTCTTTCTTAAGTACCATGACCATAGGGGAAGAATAAGGGTTGGTACTGGGGCGGATAACACCCGCTTGGAGCAATTCCTGCACTATTTTCTCAATTTCATTCTTTTGGGAAAAGGGGTGATGATAAGGGAGAACATTGGGAGGAAGACTTCTAGGAACAAGGGGAATGGAATGATCATGAACACCATGAGAAGGAGGAAGTCCCTGAGGGGTGGAAAAAATAGCTTGATGTTTGGAAAGGATAGCTTGGAGGTCAGGATGCACAGAGGGTGTCTCAACGGCTTGAATAGAATGGAGTTGAGAAATGACTGGAGTGGCCTTTCTTGAGGAGATTTTCCATATTATGGGAACTAATGATCTCAGGAGAACCAATTGTGATACCTTGTAATTGATACATTTTTCCTTCCTATTGGAATTGCATGGTTAATTCCTTAAAATCCATAAGAATGGGACCCAAAGTGCGTAACCATCTAGCACCTAGAACAATGTCACAACCTCCCATGTCAATGGAAAACATATGAGTTTTCAATTGGTAATGTCAAATTTTAAGATAGTCATTTTCATAATTCCCACCACATTTCATGGACCCACCATTGGCTATCGTGATTTGAAAATTATTAACAACACGAATATAGCAATTGGTTTCCTGGGCAATGCGATGATGAATAAAATTGTGGGTGCTACCACTGTGAATAAGGATGATGACCTTCATGTTATTAATGTAGCCAATGAGATTGAGCATTTGTGGGGCCGAGAATCCATTGAGGTTCAGTGGGTCAGTAGGCTCCTAGGTGGCATCGAGAAGGGAGGGTTCTTCAACCAAGGGAACTGTCACATCCTCTTCAGAAACATCTTCGGAAATGGCCATAAATAGTTTTTGTTCCTTACCCTTGTGCCCCGGAAAGTATTTTTCATTACAATTATAGAAAAGACCCTTCAATTGGCATTCATCCATTTCATCCCTAGTTAGTTTCTCGACCTTGAGGGGAGTTACAGGGGTGTTAGGATTAATGAGTCGAGGACGAGGAACAAAAGGGGGTTTTTTGTTCTGGGAAAAAACAACTTGTTGGTCATCTTTAGCACGTTGAGTAGCTTCCAACCAAGTTGGAGGGTAGGCCATGAGAACCTGGGATCATATTTCATCCTTGAGACCACTGATAAATCATTCATGGAAGAATGCATCTGACATGCCCTATGTTCGAAAGGCCAAATTCTCAAAAGAAGTGATGAAGTCTTCCACTGTGTCGGACCGTTTCAAGTTGGTTAAATGACCAATATAGTGGGTATCAGTATCAAAGTGGGCATAGAGCTCAGCAACAAATTGTTTCCAGGAAATATACCTCTGATGTGAATTTTCTCACCATTGCCACCATTTCCAGGGTTCAGGATCTAGATAGAGGACAGCATGGCAAATTTTGGATAACTCGTTAGTAATACCATGCAGAGAAAAATAATTCTCCATTTGATTGACCCAACCTGTAGGATCGAAGCCATCAAATTTATTGACCTCTACGTGGGGAAGATAGGGTTCAAAATGAAAGGAGTTGGAATGAAAATGTGGAGAATGAGAGGAATCAGCAACATCGGATTGTGCTAATGAGGAAGGACCCTGTTAGAATATAGAAGATGGTGTGCTCATTTTACCATTGACGATACCTTCGTCACCCAACCATAGGCCGAAGCCTCCCTCCGAGCACCTTAACCTTGACTGATAATTCCTTCGAAAGCAAACCCTAGGCTAGATAGATAAACAAAGGGTAGCGCATCATTCCCTAAGGATAGCGCATCACAAAAATTTGATCAGATAGTCCAAACCCTAGCCAAGAGATATTCAACCCAATACTCAAACTAGTTGTTGTTGTACCTACACCTGCAACCCTCCTCCAAACCTGCGCACAAGACTGCAACTGCAGTGCGCACCAACTGGGAAACTGCAATTCTGAGATGCTGCAAATCAGAATTGGTGCCCTGTATTTATAGTAGTCCTGCAAGTTTTTTTGGGGATGACTTCTCCTTATGGATATGTTTCTGTTAAGAACCAAAGACTGAATACAAAAGCACCACAACAGATATACAAGAACAATATGCAAAATCTTCTTTATTACTATCAAACCCTTAGGGTAGGGAAACACCATACAATGGATCATATTATGGAAGGGATCCTCTTCTGTTCACTTGCCTCTTCGAGGGGGCATCCTCCTAATGAGCTTCAGCTCCAAATAAAATATTTCTCTTCATGTCTCATTACATTGCTTGAGCCCCTTTATATAGTGCTACCATCACCTAAGAACATTCTAGAGGAGGAATCTTCTAGAAGTAGAACCTTCTAAGAAGTCTTCTTACATTTATTATATCTAACTATCATAGTGGGCCTTTATTAATATAGTGGACCTAGTCCACCTTACATTCAATAACCACATTCCCATATATTAAATGGCTTCCACTAATAACACATAAATACATTCCCATTGGGTACCTCCCTAGGT
>ML800132.1:12633-23955 GCA_009831015.1 Picea engelmannii
ATAATATTAACACTCCCTCCTAGCTAGAGAGGTATTTACAGGTAATGGACTTGAGCACAAAAACATACCATTTACCCGGTAGCATCAATATAGTCATCTAGACTATTTCATGACTAGATCATGAGCATCACCATCACCATCAGATGCATCAACTCTCGAAACCATACTTCATCTGAGTAATTAGATATGATGTTGGATAAGTCACTCTCACCATAGAGTGATACAAGAGGAGTAAAGGTTCTAAAATGTTTTCCGTCTGGAAAATCTCTATTCATCATCCATCTGGATGATCATTATCTCCAATAAACTGTTGATAGTCTTCGAGGCAATTAGAACAAGGATAGAGCACAATTGTGTCTATTCATTGTAGTACATAAATACAATCCAATGGTTCACTACCACATCAAGTAACACACAAGTACTTGATCAGCAACGTATGGTTGCAAACAGTGAAACATATTCACCACAGTAGTCCTCATCTATTGTCATACAGTCTTCATAACAAACATCTGAGAGCATCCTGCATAGAAACAATGTTATGATATAAACTAATTTGTCTGGGCCAATATTTCACTCACATCTGTGAGCTCTGAAAGAATATCTGCCTCATGAATAGTGGAACATATCCACCACAGTAGTATATCTCTATTGTCTGGAGACAGGTAGTCTCCATAACAATCATCTGATGCCATCCTGTATAGAAAAATATTGTTAAAGATAAATTGAATCCTCTGGGCTAAGCTTTCACTCACGTTTGTGAGATCTGAAAGAATATATGCCCTCATCAGCAATGGGCTATCTTCCCTATTCTTCACAAACAAGGAAGAAGGATTATTTATGATTTCTGAGCCTGGACCATTTCTCACCCTGGGCCATTCTTCCTACACTAATTAAAGTGCACCCTGGACAGAATGTATAAACCCTAAGAAATGTTTGGACCATTCCTCACCCTAGGCCATTCCTCCTACACTAATTAAAGTGCATCCTGGAGAGAATGTATAAACCCTAAGGAATGACTGTCTGTGATTGTTGAGCCTAGACTATTCCCCACCCTGGGCCATTCCTCCGACACTAAACAAAGTGTAACTTGGAGAGAATTAGTCTGCCCTAAGGAATAACTGTCTGGACCATTCCCCACCCTGGGCCATTCCTCTGACACTAAACAAAGTGTAACCTTGAGAGAATGAGTCTTCCCTAAGGAATGTTTGTCCTACATCAACCTCCAAAATAGACCATTCTTTGAAACTGCTCACAACTCTGAACTTTGAAGGAATGACTGCCCAGCGAGGAGGACCATTCTACTTGACCACTACTCAGAGTGACTGCCAAGAAGAATGATTGTCCTAGACCACTCCCCATGTTAACCACAATGGGAAGTCATTGTCTATGATACATCAGCAATCAGCCTGCCACCCATGTTAACTACAATGGGAAGTCACTGTCCGTCAGAAATCTCAATCCACTTTCCGAACAGGAAAGCATCTGTCCAATCTGGACTGATTTTCAATTATAAAAATAAATAATGTTTTCAGTGCTCCCTCCTAACTGGAGAGTTATTTAAATCACAAAAATAAATGTTCTTCAAGAATATTTTTCCGTACCTTCTTCTAGCTTGGAGAATCTTCCCTTTCAACTAAGGGAGTTATTTCCATGATCCCTATCTTCTCTCGAAAATATGCAAACTTGATTCTGGAAAGAGGTTTTGTCAGGATATCTGATGTCTGCTCATCAGTGAGAATATATATTAGAGAACCACTTTCTCCTTTCTGGACTTCATCATGGATAATGTAATACTTGTACTTTAGTCTGGAACACTGTGAAGGCTTCATGTAGATCTGGATGATAGATTATATCATAGTTGGAGAATTGGAACATATCCAAGTAGCACTTCTTCTGTCATCATGATATCTAATTTACTGAGTAGTCATATTGATGTTATAGGAAATCTTCACCACGCTTCTACTGTGCATTAGAGGTTCTCCACCAAGTTGTCTTCTACTTATCTGCATACAGGAGTCTCTTTCTGGTATGTCTCAAAGTCTTGAGATTGCTCTTCATACGCTCTTTATTTAATTTCTCTGGAGAACTTTCTTTACATTTATCTGATGTAGAATTCCAACTCATGGATGTTGCAAATGATATAATGACTCATGCGGTGATATGTCTAGTGTATTGGAACAAGTAATCATCATAGTCTTCTCCCTCCATCTAGGAGAGCCTCTGGTTCTAGATCTTGCAATGCTTTCATTCATAAGTCATACATTGTTCTTCATCACAACTTTCAGTTCTTCTGCTTGATTTCTTTTAGTGAGTTCATATCAGGCTGGTAATCTTGTGATTCTTGATGCAATGACTGGTTGTTCTAGATTTTCTTTCTTTCTTGGAATCTTCATGTTCTTCTTCATGTTTTTATTTAGTTCTTGGGTTCATGGAGTTTCTTGTAGATTCCATGTTCTAGAGATTCCACTTCTTCCTTTTATCATAGGATCATGGATCTGGATGGACAACCAGAAATACTTTAAGGATTCTCTTCAAAAAAAGGTCTTCTTTTGCGGTTGAGCTGAACACATACTATCTTTCATGGCTGCTACCATGGATATATACATTTCATCATCTTCAATGGAATATAGAATTATCTCCCTCATAATCCTTGCTTCATGTAAGAGTGCATATAATTGACTCCCTCCGTCTGATAGATTCCATACTTCCATCTGCATTCTTATTGTCTTCTACAATATATAATTAGCTCTATCTGTCTAACAGAGTCCACGCTTCCGTCTTAGTTGTTGTCATAAGTCTTTCTCCAATTCCTCTTGATGTCTAACTTCTATGTCTCTTCATGATTGATTCGGCTTATCTTGTAGTAGCTTCCACATGATTTGTATTATCTAATGATATTCATTCTTATCTTGTGGTTCTTCCATGGGTATATTTCTTCTTGGAACACATTATCTTCCAAGAGATAGATATACAAGATATGTATAGAGACGATGCAAGCAAGATATGTACAAGAAATAAGAATAGTATTGTTACCTTTTAGTAGAAGAAGTCTCTTCCATCCTGCTAAGTCTTCTTTGTAGGTTCCTTTTCTTCGACAATCGATGCTTCGTGTTTCTCCTTCCTTTTCTTTAGCTCGGAACACTGATTCCTGTAGTGACCATACTTTTGACAGTTGAAGCACTATATTTCTGAAATGTATTTTCTTTGTTTTGGCTTCCTTCTTGAATTGAACTTTCTTTTGTCCCTGATGTTCTTGAATCTTGCTGTGAAGGCTTGATCATCGTACTTCTTTTGGGGTTTCTCTTTTGCATTGATCCTTGATTCTTCTTGAGCACAGCAAGTCCAAAGTTCTTCAAATGTCAGGTACTCCTTCCTTGTGTTCATGCTTGCGGAAAATGCATCCCATGTCTTGGGAAGACCATTGAGTACTATGTTCACCAATTCCTTTTCTGAAGTGATCTCTTCAATAGCTTGTAGTTGATCTCTTAACTGGGAGATTCTTACAAAGTATGATGTTATGTTGTCGTCATCATTCATCTTCATGTCACGAAGCTCATTCTTCAGACTCATAACTTGTCCAATGTTTCTGACTGAGAAGAGATTTGTTAGGGCATGTAACACATTATTTCCCCCAGTTTGTAAAAATAACTGGACTAGCCAAGAACTATGGAAAACTCATAAATGTGAATATGTGATGTGAATGGACCTTGTGGAAAAGGTCGATGAATGTGAATAATATTATGAATTTATATTGCAGGACTGCTGAGAGGAGATATACTGAAAAAGAGACCACGATGGCTGTAGAAAGGCGGTGGAAGGCATTTGGAAAGGTGGCATTAACTTCCACCGAAAATCAATACCATATTTGGACTCCACTAGCCCAGAGAACCAAAAGCAGCTCGCTGGCCCCGAATTAAATGTCTCGCAGGATGGTAGGTGGATGGCTCCTCAAGAGTTAATGAGGGATGGGGAGGTGAACCTCCCATATGTAGTGCCATCAGGCCTGACCAGCGCAAGGGAAATCATGCCACACGCAACCTCACAAGAGGATAAGGCGTGGGGGGAGAAGCGATTGGGGGCAGACACGAGGGGAGAAAGAGAACTCTGGCTATATGCAGAGTGTGTGATAGCAGAGAGGAAGGAGAGTAACCTTCACTCCTAGTCACTGGAAAATAGAGACGCAGTCTCACAGCATCATGGTCTCAACTCGAGGGTGGCTAGTGGTAAATCCGCTGGGAGTCGTTGAGCCTACGGTTGGGTGGAAACGAGTACCCCTCTCAGCAATTGCATAAATTTTGGTGTTATTTCTGATAAGTGTTTTACAGATTGCATCTTGAAATTCATATGTTGAGATATATGCTCATAAACTATGAAATTTTGAATGATTACAGTATAAGAATGTTTGTGTAGTATTTTGATAAGAAATGGTAGATGTATGCTTATAACAGAAAAACCACGCATGGCTTATGTTGATAAATGAATTTAATTATGCAGAAGTTGAACCAAGTCAGACTTCCAATCCGTTCTTGGGAATTTGTTTCCCCTTATCTGTCTCTAGGAATGCCCCAGAATAGATCTCTTCACAGAGATTCCCTCCTTGGAAAGGTTTACCAAGAACCTGGAAAAAGGACTTGAATGTGCAAGTCTTAACAACCCTGTACGAGGAGGAACGACCCTATTAAAATCATGAAGTAGCAGCGTAGGGATAAGTATTGATCGACAGACGAGATCCCATCGAAAGATCCGTGGACATTCACGACCGTTAGATTGACGAAAGAAACAAGGGTGTTACATACCTTGCCCCTTTTCCTCTATCTTCGTGAATAGCGAGGAAATCAGGACCATAGATCCCCAAGGTCTGTGGGAGTATCTAGACCGTTGGTTTTTCCATGTCCAGAGAGTAGTGGGAGAGTGTGCAACGTGGGACAGATCTGAGCTGTCAGATCTTATCTAGAAAAACCCGACAGTCGTTGGATCTGTTAAGAGATGAATCAGGGTTAAGCCCTCATGAACAAGGGAGAAAGTCCCGAGAGAGGATTCGGTATCAGGGATTCGGAATTCGGGATTCTGGGAGTCCTGATGACAAGGGATCGGAACACTCCATGGTGAAAGTCCCGATATAGATCTAGACCGTCCATCGATGAAGGACACGTGGCGGAGATCGAGAGTCCATCAGTATTTCGGATACCGGGGATTCGAGTTGACAAAGGATTGTGTCACTGGGGGTCGCGAGTCACGAAATCATGAAACAACGAGGACCATCCAATTGAGGGAGTATACGTGGTTGGTGTTAAGAACTTAGGCATTTCAGCACCCAGGAAAATTAAAGGACAAGAACCCTTGTCTTTGCGAGTCGCGAAATCCCGATCACTGAAACCCCGAAATGGCGTAAGATATGAATGAGATTGAGGAAAGTCGAGATTTGATCGTGACCATTGATCATCCCAAAAAGGTCATAACCATTGATCTTGGCTGAAGTTCGTCACCGTCCATCGAAGGGACACGTGGTTGTCGGTCGACATTTCGGCGTTTCAGCATCTGAGAAACTAAGAAGGTAAGAAACCTTGCCTTCGCAAATCATGAAATCCCGATACCCGAAATTCTGATACGCACGGTAGTGGAGAGGAGAAGTCCCGAAGGAACCGAGACCATCCATCAAGGGAGACTCATGGTGAGTGGTCAGAGTCAGGGGAAAGTTCTGAAATCCTGTGGACCGTTGGATCCACACTCTTAAGAGCCGTCGATCTCTTACACGAATTTCCATATTGGAATTCAGATATTTGAATGACAAAGAGTCTTGGAGTCATTGCATTTCGAACTTCCGAGTACCGAAACCATGAAAGGATCCATACTGTTGGATCAGGGGAGGCTTACAGTCGTTGATCTCCCTTTGGAGGGAAATTTTGGAGACCTCGGAAGTTTCAGGGATTTGAATGGGGGAAGGTAGAAGTCATATATCGTGATTCCCCGAATCGTGAAAATCCGATAAGCTCTTGGCTAGCTTAAGTGAGTGGACATAGTATATGGTCATGTAGAAAATACCCCGAGAGTGAAACTTACCCCTCGCTAGCCCTGTCGGGGTTCGGCATTTCGTTGTTTCAAGCTTCAGGGTTTGCAGAGTCGAGAGACTCGACATTCTGGTAGCACCAAGTCACGAAGTGTGAAAATACGCCATGCTGATTCGGCCCATAGTCATTAACTACAATCATATGGAGGTGGAAAAGGGAATGATCTATCCTGTGCTAAGCCCCGTAGGACTTAGGGGATTCTGATTGTTGAGAAATCAACGAAAAAGTTTGATTTTCATTGTGGGTATGTGACAAAGTGGTAGCATAGAATGGTGACAACACTCGACCTGATTGGGCTCATGTATGAGTTGCACATAAGCTCCATTCGAAGAACTCCTAAGAGGAGTAACCCCCTAACTTAACTCTCTTATCCAGGATCAATACCTGGAAACGAGAACACGACTGTGTATGCATGTGAAAGAGTTATGAATTTATGCACATGTTATAAAAATGTATCTAACTCTTGACTAATAACCAGCATTCGTCTTTTCACCCAAGCGGATGATCAGCCATGGGAATTTACAGACGCAGAGAATGGTGACTCACCAAGAGGCGGGAGAGGGCTCCCACAATAGAGATGAAGATTCTGACGAAAGAAGGGCAGTAGGGACCCCTCCAGATCTAGCCGAGATTGTGAGGAGTCTCATGGTCGAATTACAAAGCTGCAAGGCTGACAATGAAAGGATGATGAAAGAACAAGAAAAGAAAACAGAAATTAATGCAGTTTTACTGTAGAGTTTATCTGATATACAAAGGCAAATGCAGCATGAACCTGAAACTCAGAAACATGGTCATATCAATGGCCACACTGAGAGGAGTACCTCGAAAAAGGTCCACCCCAGAGGTAAAGGACTAGTGCCGAGTGATTCCTATGAGAAGGAAACTAGCGATTCAGAAGGCTCTTCTAGTAGCAGAACCAGTTCCTATTTCTGAAGGAAACAAAAGAAGCAAAAGTTTCCCAAAGGTCGAAAATTTGAAGAATTCAGAAAGGCCAAACCACCCTCCTTCGATGATGAAATAAAGAAGGGAGAGGAAGTCGAGGCCTGGCTACTTGGACTAAAGAAATATTTCAGAGTCCATGATTTTTCAGAGAATTTGAAGGCCCGAGTGGCCACTTTCAATCTGAACGGAAAAGCTTCCATTTGGTGGGAAGATCTTAAGAATGTGAAAGGGATCCGCGAGGAGGACCTGTCCTGGAAACAATTTGAGAAATACTTCCAGAAGAAGTATTTGTCGGAAAAATATTTCGACGAGAAGGCTAAAGAGTTTTATGAACTCAAACTGGGGAAACTCACTATAGAGGAATATGTCATCAAACTCCTTGACTTATTGAGATATGTACCCTACATCAAAGCAGAGAAGGAGAAGGTGCAACGCTTCATCAGTGGGATACCCAAGGAATACCGAAACAAAATTGAATTTGATGAGCCAAAGACCTTAGAAGACACTATTCGGAAGGAAACATATTTTCATGAACAATATGGACATTGGGCAGAGTCTCATGGAGACTAGAAATAGAAGAGTGGTTCGATATTTCAGAAAAAGGGGATCAAATCCTCAGGATTTAAGAACCACAAGAAGAACCCCAGAATGAACTTTCCATCCCGAAGTGTACTCCAGCAAAACTTTCCCTCATCGGATGGAAATAAAACTTCTAGACCTATACCAGTAAATACTGATAACCCAAAGACAGAACCTTTGAAAAGTTGGGGCTGCGGAGAAGAGCATCTCCCGAGAGACTGTCCACACCGACAACAGAATAGTTGAAAAGTTTATAACATTCAGGAAGCTACCACAGTCAATGATGTGGTAGGGAGTGCGCCACAGATTTATGCAGCCTTGGATAATAACCAAGCTGACCACCAAGCTTCAGTGGTGGAAATAGAAGGTATGATTTTCAACCATCTGGTGTCTGTTTTGTTTGACCCTGGTTCAAATTTGAGTATATAGCCCCTAGATATGTTGATAAGTGTAAACTACAGCCACAAAAACAAACCAAGCCATGGTTGGTAAAGTTAGCCACTGCCACCAGAAGAAGGGTAGCAGAGGTCATACCAGCCTGCCAATTAATGTTGGATGAATTCCCCACCCAAGCAACCCTTAACATATTACCCCTGGGATCATACGATTTGTTGATTGGTATGGACTGGTTGGCCACCCATAAAGACAGAGTAGATTGTTACCATAAAACCTTAGAATGTGTGAGAAAAGAAGGAAAAATGATAACCCTTCAAGGGATCCGAAAACCTGTCTCGGTGAGGCAAATATCAGCCCTGCAAATGAGAAAGTATTGTCGAAAAGGATGTCCCATATATGTAATACAGGTGTTGAAAACAATCGAAGGTGATAAACCAAGCCCTAATGATCACCCTATCCTCAGAGAATACAGAGATGTGTTTTCGGAAGAGGTACCGGGTCTAACTCCAAGAAGAGACATTGACTTCTCGATAGAGCTCACACCAGGAGCGGTGTCGGTGTCTAAGACACCCTACCGGATGAGCACACCTGAGTTAGTTGAACTCAAATTGAAATTGAAAGAAATGATGGATAAGGGTTATATTCGACCCAGCAGTTGGGTCAGGTCGAGAGAAGGATAACTGATCAATGGTCACTATCCGGCCTTCATGCGGAAACAATAAGACTCGGAAAATTGTAGCGACCACCGCTTGCATTGCATAAGTCCAACTACGACCTAACAATAGATTGTAGTCGATGGGGGCATAAACTACCTCTACTTCGAAGAACACGGTCTTCCCCCCTAACTGCACAGGGAAAGAAGGAATGATTCCATGCGGTCGGAAAGAACGACCATCTAACGCAGTGTGGAGAGTAGGTGACGGAGACAACTCAGGTTGACTAATGGCTTTCCAGCATGCTAACAACATAACGCAAGTCGAAGCACCCTCATCTACCACCATGCGGAAGATATTTTGTGTAAAAATTTTTGTGGGATGAGCCACTACTATCTGAAACGCGACGTGGTAAGGCAAACGAGGTTTCAAGTCAGTCGTATCTAACATGATGGTACCGGGGTTACAATTCTCAGTAGAGCCTAAAGCAGTCAACAAGGCTTTCCTCTTAGCAAGGCAACTTTGGAGGACCTCCAAAGCGGACATAGCACAAGGGGTTTGTGATAAATCTTCCACCACAGAGTAGTTCTGGGCGGCCCTTGCGTTTGGATTGTGAGAAGCTCGCTTAAACGCACCTTTTGGAATGCGTGTCATTTTTTCACCCAACGTCTTCTCGATCCGTAGAGGAAGAGATGGGATCTCGGCTTCTTTGCCCTTCTCAGAGGCGCTTGGTTTACTATAGTCGTGTGCTCTAGTCATTATGAAAGCATCACTTTTAACCATATATACGTTCGTGGCATATGAATTGTTTGGAGGAGGGCAGGTTTTTGAACTGCCCCCTTCAGCACTTGCAGAGGCTTGAGTTAAATTTTGCCCATGCTGAAAGGGATTAGTCAACACGGCTTGTTGTTGCTGTGTGACAAACTTCTGGGCCTCTGCAAGTCAAGGACATAGATGGGTAGGGTGGTCTTCCGCACATAAGTTGCACGGATACCTCACCTTCCGTTTTTCCGCGGTTCCCTCGCCAGCATTATCAGTGGGTTTCCTATCCCCCTTACTCTTCTTGCGTTGTTTTTTCTTCCCTTCAGGCTGTTGGGTGGCCTTTGGGTTAGTCGTATGTATAGAGTGTACTTCCGACGTTTGGGTAGGAAGAGCAGCCAAAGCAGTAGTCTGGCTGGCCGCTGAGTGTTGCATAGATAACTGCTGCAATTTTTTTGTCAATTGCTCAGCGGGCTTAGCTTGTGCTGAACCGACAATACCATCGGCATGTGGTCCGGATCTCTGTCTAGTTTTATCCAGTATTGACCATGGTGCATCCGGTAGGATGTTGTACAGTAAACCAGACTGAGAATAGATAAGCTCAAACTATTGAGCCCTCATGATGGCATCTTCCTTTGAGAAAACCCCTGAAGTCGCAACATCTTTGGATAATTGCGGAACTAAAGACTTAAGGAACCACTCCAGCAGGAATGTTGGTGGGACGGGTACCTTGATAAGACTCTTTCGGCATTGCCACTCTCGAATATGATCCGAGATATGGTCCGCTGTCGTCTGCTCGAAATTGGCTAGCAACTCTGTGCCAGCGTCGTATCTCACAGGTAACTGGAAATGGTTAAGGAAGGCCATCGCCAGTTTTCCAAAAGAAGAATATCGTGAACGATCAAGCTCTATGTACCATTTCGCAGCACTCTCGATGAGAGTGTGTTGAAACAATCGCAACTGGACGGAGTCATATTTCAGTGAGTTAGATGAGCACTAGAGATGGAAAGTAGTCATGTGATCACCTGGATCTTCGTTAGGCTTGGCCTCAAAATTTGGGATGTCTGAAGGCAACTTCGTCGGCATAGGAAGCCAACGCGGATCGTGACAGATAGGATCATTTAACAACCGTGTCAAATCTGGCAAGTGTAACATCGCCAAGAATGGTATTTTAGGTTGTTGCTGATAGATGGGATAAAAGGGTCCTGGAGTTTGACTAGCACTAGGTTGCCAGGAAAAGTTTGGCTGCTGGCCCAGGTTCTGGTAGAAACCATGGCCTTGACCAGCGTAAGGGTTTTTCATCTAAGGAGACATCATTGGCTGATTCCCCATGAAGGACATAGGATGTTGGGCATTCATTGTGTTTGACGGACTTTGGGACGGATTACCCCATGTCGGTCCTGATGGAAGAGGCATAGAAGTTTGTCCGGGGTTCCATTGGCTGTGGAAAGAATTACCCCAGAACGACATTCCAAAGGATGGAACAGATCCTTGTGTTGAGTTCCAAGGTCCTGGTATATGTGCCCCCGGCGCAGGAATAGTACCCTGTGCCGGAGTAGATTGTCCAAAAATGGGTGTGCCCCCAGATGGGAAAGCAGTGGATGCGAAAGTGTTATTACCAAACGTCCCGTTCCAAACAAACGGTGACGAACCTACCGACAGAGTTTGCGCAGGTGTTCCTTGACTCCCGACTCCAAATGAACTCGTGTGTGCAGGCGGCCCGGCGGACTATTGATGCAATCCACTAAGAGAAGGGGACGAAGGAGGGATATGACCTCCAGCGTAAGGAAAAGCATTGAAAGGGACAGGAATTCCCCCAAGTTGACCTTGCAGAGGAGCGTTAGAGCTCCCTGCCCCCAGACCCAAAGTCTGTAAAGTGGAGGAAGTGAGTACAGGACTTGTACCTGAACTAGGCATACCGTATG
>ML800132.1:30861-41250 GCA_009831015.1 Picea engelmannii
ATGGTAGGCCGTGTAATACTCCAGTCAGCTGGAGTGACCCTGTAAACAAGATTTCTATTGGACCCGATATGTTGAAAGAAATGGAACAGCGAGTGACTCAGATAAAACAAAATCTGAAGGTTGCTCAGAACCGACGGAAAAGTTATACCGACCAAAAGAGAACTCCAAGAGAGTTCAAAATGGGAGACCATGTATATCTTAGAATTAAGCCTAGAAGGAGTTCCCTGAAAATGGGAGCTTGTGTCAAGTTGGCACCCCGGTATTGCGGACCCTTTGAGGTTCTAGATAGAGTGGGACCTGTAGCCTATCGGCTAGCACTTCCTCCCACAGTAAAAGCACATAATGTTTTCCATGTTTCATTACTGAAGAAATATGTACATGATGTTAATCATATAATTGACTGGTTTGTGATCTAGGTGGAACCGAAGGGAGAATTTCTACCAGAACACCAATGCATATTGGAAAGAAAGGAAACCTCACTCCGGAACCGAACCATTGCACAGGTCAAGGTGCAGTGGAAACATTTTGGCCCAAATGAGGCTACATGGGAAATGGAGGATGCCATGAAATAGGCATATCCGATTTAGTTTGCATCTGAACATGCATGACATGTTGAAATATAGAACATTGAGTTCCTTTAAGGGGGAGGGAATTGTAACACCATGTTTCCCCCAGTTTGTAAAAATAACTAGACTGGCCAAGAACTGTGGCAAACTCAGAAATGTGAATATGTGATGTGAATGGACCTTGTGGAAAAGGTCGATGAATGTGAATAATATTATGAATTTATATTTTAGGACCACTGAGAGGGGATATGCTGAAAAAGAGACCACGATGGCTCCAGAAAGGTGGTGGAAGGCACCTGGAAAGGTGGTGTTAACTTCCACCGAAAATCAATACCGTATTTGGACTCCACTGGCCCGGAGAACCAAAAGCGGCTCACTGGCCCCGAATTAAATGTCTTTCAGGCTGGTAGGTGGATGGCTCCCCAGGATTTAACGAGGGATGGGGAGGTGAACCGCCCATCTGTAGATCCGTCAGGCCTGACCAACGCGAGGGAAATAGTGCCACACACAACCTCGCAAGAGGATAAGGCGTGGGGGAAGAAGCCATTAGGGGGCAGACGCAAGGGGAGAAAGAGAACTCTGGCTATATGCAGAGTGGGTGATAGTAGAGAGGAAGGAGAGTAACCTTCACTCCTGGTCACTGGCAAATAGAAATGAAATCTCACAGCATCGTGGTCTCAGCTCTGGGGTGGCTAGTGGTAAATCCGTTGGGAGTCACTGAGCCTATGGTTGGGTGGAAACGAGTACCCCTCTCAGCAGTTGCATAACTTCTGGTGTTATTTCTTATAATTGTTTTACATATTGCATCTTGAAATTCATATGCTAACATATATTCTCATAAACTATGAAATTTTGAATGATTACAGTATAAGAATGTTTGTGCAGTGTTTTGATAAGAAATGGTAGATGTATGCTTATAATAGAAAAACCATGCATGGCTTATGTTGATAAATGAATTTAATTATGCATAAGTTGAACCAAGTCAGACTTCCAGTCCATTCTTGGGAATTTGTTTCCCCTTATCTGTTTCCAGGAATGCCCCGGAATAGATCTCTTCACAGAGATTCCCTCCTTGGAAAGGTTTACCAAGAACTTGGAAAAAGGACTTGAATGTGCAAGTCTTAACAACCCTGTATGAGGAGGAATGACCCTCTTAAAATATTGAAGTAGCAGCGTAGGGATAAGTATTGATCGACGGATGAGATCTCGTCGGAAGATCCATGGAAATTCACGACCATTAGATTAATGAAAGAAACAAGGGCGTTACATACCTTGCCCCTTTTCCTCTATCTTCGTGAATAGCGAGGAAATCGGGACTGTAGATCCCCAAGGTCTGTGGGAGTATCTGGACCATTGGTTTTTCCACATCCAGAGAGTAGTGGGAGAGTGCGCGACGTGGGATAGATCTGAGTCGTCAGATCTTAGCTAGAAAAACCCGACATCCGTTGGATCTGTTAAGAGATGCATGAGGGTTAAGCCCTTGTGAACAAGGGTGAAAGTCTCGAGAGAGGATTCGGTATCGGGGATTCGGAATTCGGGATTCTGGTAGTCCTGATGACAAGGGATCAGGACACTCCATGGTGAAAGTCTCGATATATATCTAGACCGTCCATCCATGAAGGACACGTGGCGGAGATCGAGAGTCCATCAGTATTTCAGATACTGGGGATTCGAGTTGACAAAGGATTGTGTCACTGGGGGTCGTGAGTCGTGAAATCGCGAAACAATGAGGGTCGTCCAATTGAGGGAGTATACCTGGCTGCTGGTAAGCGCTTCGGCGTTTCGGCAACTGGGAAAATGAAAGGAAAAGAACCCTTGTCTTCGCGAGTCGCGAAATCCCGATCACTGAAACCCTGAAATGGTGTAAGATGTGAATGAGATTAAGGAAAGCCAGGATTTGATCATGACCATTGATCATCCCAAAAAGGTCATGACCGTTGATCTTGGATGAAGGTCGCTGCCATCCATCGAAGGGACAGGTGGTTGCCGGTCGATGTTTCAGCGTTTCGGCATCCAGGAAACTAAGAAGGCAAGAAACCTTGCCTCCGCAAATCGCAAAATCCCGATACCCGAAATTCTGATACGCGCGGTAGTGGAGAGGAGAAGTCCCGAAGGAACCGAGACCATCCATCAAGGGAGATGCATGGTGAGCGGTCAGAGTTAGGGGAAAGTCCCGAAATCTCGTGGACCGTTGGATCCACACTCTTAAGAGCCGTCAATCTCTTACACGAATTTCCATATCGGAATTCAGAGATTTGAATGACGAAGAGTCTTGGAGTCATTTCATTTCGAACTTCCGAGTACCGAAACCCTGAAAGGATCCATACCATTGGATCAAGGGAGGCTTACGGCCATCGATCTCCCTTTGGAGGGAAATTTTGGAGACCTCGAAAGTTTCAGGGATTTGAATGGGGGAAGGTAGAATTCATATATCGCGATTCCTCGAATCACGAAAATCCGATAAGCTCTTGGTTGGATTAAGCGCGTGGACACAGTATAGGTTCACGTAGACAAGACCCCGAGAGAGAAACTTGCCCCTTGCTAGCCTCGTCGGGGTTCAGCGTTTCGTTGTTTCAAGCTTCGGGGTTTGCAGAGTCGAGAGACTTGACATTCTGGTAGCACCGAGTCGCGAAGTGCAAAAAGACGCCGTGTTGATTCGGCCCATAGTCGTGAACTACAATCATATGGAGGTGGAAAAAGGAAAGAGCTAGCCTGCGCTAAGCCTTGCAGGACTTCGGGGATTCTGATTGTTGAGAAATCAACGAAAAAGTTTGATTTTCGTAGTGGGTATGTGACAGGGAATCATACATCTTCTTCGATGAGTCAAGATGGGAGATGTAGGGTATCAAGTGGTATTTTATGGAATCCACTATGATACTCATGGCATTGATGTCAACATCTTTGAACTTCTCCATATCTGCAACGTTTTGCGGTTCCTTCTCTTCTCCTTCTTTAAACTCTGGCTTCATGATCTTTCCTTTTACAATATCTAGCACTTTATTCTTAGAAAGGATGAGGTCAATCCTTGTCTTCCATGCTCTGAAGTTAGAGGCTCCATCTAGCTTGTTCTCAGACTTCATAGAGTTTGTCATGGCTTGCTTGACTTGGTCAAACCTTAGATTTGACCAGAAATCCAAACTTCATGTCTTGGCCTTCTGAGAGTACCAGGAGATGCGTTGGGCTAGGGCGCACTGATCTATCTAGAGATTAGGTCAATCTCGTCACTTAAGGTGCCTCAATAAGAGGTTTAGGGTTTTTACAACTTCTTCTGCTAGTAACCCTAGCTGCAGTGCTTTTGGAAGTTGCTCCTGCTAGTAACCCTAGCGGCGGTTCCTCATCGAGTTTAATATCTAGCGGTTATGTTTCCTTCCAGCATTTTAGGTTGACTGAAGGGGCATGGGCCCATAACATATTAGAATATAGAATATGGTGTGCTCATTTTACCATTGACGATACCTTCGTCACCCAACCATAGGCCGAAGCCTCCCTCCGAGCACCTTAACCTTGACTAAGAATTCCTCTGGAATCAAACCCTATGCTAGATAGCCAAACAAAGGGTAGCACATCATTCCCTAAGGATAGTGCATCACAAAAAGTTGATCAGATAGTCCAAACCCTATCCAAGAAATATTCAACCCAATACTGAAACTAGCTGTTGTTGCACCTGCACCTGCAACCCTCCTCCAAACCTGTGCACAAGACTGCAACTGCAGTGCGCACCAACTGGGAAACTGCAATTCTGATATGCTGCAAATGAGAACTGGCGCCCTGTATTTATAGTAGTCCTGTCAGTTTTGTTGGGGCCGACTTCTCCTTCTAGATATGTGTATGTTCAATATATTATTATTATTTCTGGTCGACTTCTTCTCTTGGAGGCTAATAGCCTAATATAAATTATCTTCTTGAGCTAACAAGGCTTCTAGGGTTATTAGCCAACTCATTAGGGTTTCTCTTGCTTCCCAAAGTCTTCTAATCTCATCAGGTTCACACGTGGAGGTAAATACCTCCTGCAGCTACCACAATATTAACAGACCCGTAGGGCGGCTCAACAATTGATTGATAGAAGACTAGAGGGAGGTCAATTGGGTTGTGAGGTGGTTTCCAAGTTGTCAATGTGGGAATAGGTAGAATCGATCTGATATGTGAGATGTTCGATGGAGACATGGGCTTGATTGATAGAAGTTTGTAGGTATTGTTTGCGAGTGGTGGCCATTTGGAGACGGGAAGTGTGGGTAAGGAAACAAATTGGGTGGGTGGGACCACAAAAAAAAGGACTTAGAAGTGATAGGTACCACGACGATTAGTGCTTGAAGGGAAATATAATGGGATAGGTGGCCAAATAGGGAAACTAGGAAGGGGTCCAACTATGATCAGGGATAAAAGGGGAATCCAATGGAATAGGTCCAACTATGATCAGGGAGAAAAGGGGAATCCAATGAAGGGTATGAATGAAATCAGGGAGAAAAGGGGAATCCAATGGAATAGGTCCCAAATAAGTGTGTCGACAGGACCACTATACTCTTTTTTTACTCCTGCGTAGTTATTCTATGGCTTGATTAATACTACAGTGACAAAATGCCCAAATGCTTAACAGGAAGAGATGTGTAGTAATTTCGCAACCAAAATGCAGAATACATTGTAGCACGGTAATAGATCTTGTTGGTTCTATTTATGTTTCCTTCCCAAGGGTTCTACAGACAAGGGTTTTCCCTCTTCTATAGCTCTTTGATATACGTGTGGGGTCTAACAGTAGTACTCAGCCCAATATCTCACAGAACCAATTGAGGCTAGATTGTACCCTTATTCGTACTACCCGACTACCCAAGTACTAGAGAGTATCTTCTCGATTTTTATTCTCAGTGGCACTATAGCAGTTAGGCAGCCGATCAGTTTATCTATGGAGGGCTTCAGGAGATCTAGGTCGGTCCATATACAAGTGTTGTATGATGCGCTACAACTTGAAGGGGTACCAACAGGGGTTAAAAGGGTGGCCAAAAGATGTGCACTTAAGTACCACTTGTATTTCCTATGTGTATGAATCCTCGACCGTGGGTTTATGCACGTAATGATAGATATTTGTAGCTTAAATATGTTGGAATACGTATCTACTCTGGAAAAAAAAATAACACAAATTTTTTTGTCGAGGAAGGTGCTTTGATACCACTTGTAATATTCCACTTATAAAATAGTATGCACAACAGAAATAATTAGCTAGAAATGGAAGATAAACAATGATATAAACATAACAATATCACAGTAATACCAAAATAATACCATAATAACACTAGAAAGAGAACTTTGATTAATGAGAGCAATGTTCACTTGCCTCTTCGAGGGGGCAACCTCCAGTAGAGCAGAGCTCTATTACAATAATATCCAAGACAAAACTTCTCATACCCTCTATTCATATTTATACTAAATCTATCTATCAAACAAAAAATCTAGAGGAAGATCCTTCTAGAAGCAGAAGCTTCTATTAGGTCTTCTTACATTTGACTTATTCCTCCTTATTTACAGGCCTTATTAATATTGACCTTTATTACATGGAAATATATTATTCTACCCACTTAAGGGGTTAGGTAGGTTAGGTCCCTAACAATATTTGCGTTGGTGTTTAGTCCATTCATGTTCATTGAACATGCCTTAACCATCTCATTAATTTTTCTTTTAGCTCTTGTAGCTAACTGCACCATCTAAAGTTTTCCAAGCTTGCTTCTTGGAAATTGAAATATTTCCACCATCATAGGATCTAGATAACTATGACTATCTCATGAATCAATTAAAATTGCAATGGGATGGTTATCAATCTTACCTACCACTTCTATCATATGCGACTAGAATTCAGCTTGCGTGTTTTCCAAGGCTACATAGATCTTAGGTACACTTATGCCCATGTCCTCCACTCTTTCATCTTGTTGTGAATTGTGAAAAATACTTTCTCACTTCTATGAGGGAAATCTCTGTACATATGATCTCCCTTACAACCCCAACATTCAATACGTTGTTTTCTTGGTCTTTTCCCTAATGACTCTGCCATTTTGGATTCTTGAGAAGTTGGTTGTTCCTGATAGTTATGTCTGAAGAATGGTGTCTTATCCCCTTCTTCCTTTGTTCCATATTGGTTTTCTTCTTGTCTTCTCAAACTTTTTGGTAAGATGCTTTCCCTTTTTGTTGATCATCAAGGCACTTATCCCTTCTTATTATTTCCTCCATTGTTTTTGGATCATCATATTGTATCCTGTCACTGATAAATGATGGCATCCCACTCAAATATATCTGAATTTTAACTTGTTCATCCTTGATGAAGGAAACATATTTCATCAATTCTAAAAACCTTCTTTCATACTCATCTATGGTCATACTCCCAATATTGAGTTCAAAGAATTCCTTCATTTTTTTGTCTTAGTATCTCTTAGTCAAGTATTTCCTTTGAAAAATACCTCTTGAATTCCATCCAAGTCACCTTCTTCTCATCTATATGTTGTACTTTCACATATTGGTCCCACCACTTGATGTTTTTCCCTTGAGATGATAAATAGAAATTCTACCTTCTGTTTGTGAAGAGTAGTTATGCAATTGAAAATATTTTCTCATATTCAGCAACCATGTCTCTACATCCCCATCTTTATTGTGTTCACCATCAAAGGTAGGAGGCTTGGTTTTATTCATTTCCCCCTGTAGCTAATCCACCCAAACCTATTTTTAGGTTTCTTGACAGGACTTGAACTACTACATGCTCTCTTAGTGGAATTCCTTGGAGAGTGATGGTGTTGTCTTCCAACACTTATGTTGCACATTGATCTTCCCCTCTTATCATGAGACTTATGTCTTCCTGATCTTCTTGACTCAGTATGCTTATCCATATTCTTCTCTATTATATCTAAGCTATGCATCAACTTTATATTAAAGTCTTCTTGTTGTTCTTTTTCTTTCATAAGCTTTTCATTATCAGCTTTATGAATGACATCCCTTTGAAAAAAAATTATTGTATCCACCAAGTTCATGCGTTCTTACTTACCTTCTCCATGTCCATTTGAATTTGTACCTTCATTGCCCATATGGACATACATTCCTCCGATCTCTTCTTCATGGTTGTAAATTCCCTGCACATCTTCCATGATTATAAACTTGTGTTGATCCTTCTCTGATCTAATTTTGTTAACTCTACAAAATGTGCAGCCAACAAAATTTGTTAGGCTAAACAAGTTAAAAAAAACCATGAAATTATGTACAGTTTTGTTTCCATAAAACTTCGGAATTATTTCTTTTGGTTTCTTAGGAAGATTAACTACCCAATTGAATTCACGCACTCTACTTCACAATTATTAATATGTGCCATTTTTGCGTACACCACACTAAAACGTAGTGCATACTCCACGCACAACTATCTAGTGTGCATACATTTTTATTGTGTTTCAATCTATGTTGAGCATAACTTTTGTGTCGTGCACCATTACTCTATGTGCATTTCAAGCACTACACTATAGAGTGTCAAAGTCCAAATTTTTCACACTGCACGCCAGCAATTATACCTTCGAGCGACGTGATTATGCATGCACAATAAACCAATGTTTCTCGCGCACCAACAGTTCAATCTGCGTTCTGCCAATGTTCCAAGCACACATCTTGTGCTTCACACTATTACTCGTGTGACACAAGCTTACACCTTGCGATGACAAACTTAGTGTGTTTTTCTGTGCACTTATATCATGTGCATGCCACTAAATATACCTTGTGCAGTGCCAAATCTTATTGTACATACTATGTATACCATTATTTTATGTGCAATGCCAAATAGTTAGTGTGCACATATGCGCAACATTATTTTTCTACATCACTGGTTCTGCACACTGCATTTACCAGTTTTTAATGCGCACTCTTGTGCACCTTGATATTTATCTGCATCATTAATACTTAGTGCACACACTATTATCAACACTTAACTGATTTTTCATAGATTTTGATGTAGAAATTGGGCTTTTTCTCAATGGGAACCCAATTTACACTATGGAATTTCTGCAACTATGAATTTTGTTCAATTTCACTCCCATACATCCAAATTCAACCTCTGCAACAACAAATTCTTTTGTGTGCCACTTGCTAACATTTTGGTGTGAATCTTTCCAAATTCCTTCGCGAATTGTGAATCTTATTCAAACAATTCCACTCAATATGTCACGGCTTCTCTGTAACTTCAAATTTGATCAATTCCTGTATGAATTTCCTTAAACAGGGATTAAAATTAAGGAATATCTCAATACTTAACCAAGTTTCCCCAAATTCTCCATGAATTTAGCAAAAAAAATTGGGGCTTTTACCCAATTCCCTTCAATTGCTTCCAGTTTTTGCCATGGACATACTATAACTGAAAATTCAGCCACTCCTGAATTCAATTCTCTGAAAAAATCTACTTCGGCATGATGTTAACTCAATCCATCCATGCTCAATGTTAAAAATTGGGCTCTAATACCAATTTGTAACATCCCCAGCCACCTACTGGGAAATGTCACTTAAAAAATTTCTTGTTCTTATACCAATTTGTAACATCCCCAACCACTTGCTAGGCAATGTCACTTAAACTTTTGTGCTCTGATACCATTTTGTTACATACCTGACCACCCAGGCTAGACACATTCCATCAAAACTTCTCTTGTCATCGGCTCTGATACCATATTACCGGTAATTCAACCAAAATTGCTCTGAAACTAACTCTGATACAATTAAAGCATAAAACTACACTATACAATACACAATTACATACATATTCATAACATAAATATACATGCAGCATAAACAGCATAAACCCATGAAATTCAATGTATAATCATTACTGCAAAACATTATTAAACACACAAATTTGGCACTTATATTTGGATAAATGACACCAACTGTGTGCATACCTTCCATGTTCACCCCAGCCTTAGACCGCACTATTCATAAATATCAACAGTGAATCACCCCCGAGATGGGGATAAACTCCACTTAGGTAAGGGTTCCCAACCAGGCTAAAGTATCTCACTCAATAGGAACTCATCCACAGGTAACTTAGTCACATGTGATTCAAACATAGGAAAGTTCATCACAAATACCAATCCACACTGACAACCTACAATCTTTCATTCCCCACATACCTGTCCCACCCCAGGAAGTGTGCCCATTCTCTGCTCAATGGTTCTTCGGTTTCCCCACTTCCCTTCCAGGGCTTCAGTAACAGGTCGAACGGGAAGTCTTAGATCCCTATCGTTGCAGTTTGGCACCTCCGGAAAATATCTCCCAACAATTCTCTCACCTAAAGAGAATGCAATGCCCCACGGGCCTAACAACCCGCCTCTTTGGTCTAGCTTTCCAAGCTAAGAAACGTACAAGTATCTCCAACAGTAATAGTAGAATATTAGTCACAGTAAAAGTTCAGTTCAATGACAGAACAATCCAGTTTTATGACAGAACAGTTAGGTCACGCTCATAGTTTAGTCTGCCTACATGATCATCGAATGATCAAAAAAGTTTACTAAGTCCAAACTCTCTAGATGCATGTTCCCAACTTGATACTTGTCACGTTCATAATTGTTTTTAGCCACTTATCCCCTCCTTAGGACTTAGGATAAAATAATATATCATTGCTTTATACTTTTAATAAATATTAATATAATATTCCTTTTTGTGTTTAATCCCCTTTAACCTAGCCCCCTTAACCTCAGCTAGTGGAGTTTAATCCCCCCACTCTCTTTTGCATGGTCAGCCTATCGCAGTGATGTATTTTTATTATATTTTCATGTGATTACATTTACAATCTCAATACAAAAGTATTGATATTTTGCATCCA